>JAANYP010004031.1:167510-297510 GCA_020465985.1 Centrapalus pauciflorus
ATTGGGGTTTTAATAGGAGAACTTTGATCAAATTTGAACTTTTTCAATAGATCTAAAGTGTACTTTCTTTGATTTATAAAAATTCCAGTTGAGGTTTGTTTAACCTGTAATCCTAAAAAGAAAGTTAGTTCTCCCATCATACTCATTTCATACTTAGATTTCATGAGTAATGAAAAATTCTTGCATAGCTGCTCATTAGTAGAACCAAATATTATGTCATCCACATAATTTTGAACAAGCATAATATCAGACTTCACCTTCTTTATGAACAGTGTGGTATCCACTTTACCTCTGGAGTACCCATTGCTCATAAGGAATTCAGTAAGAGTGTCATACCAGGCTCTAGGGGCTTGTTTGAGACCATAGAGAGCTTTGTCCCTTATAGACAAACCTGAGATGTTGTTCATTTTCAAAAACCTGGAGGCTGCTTGAATAAACTTCTTCTTGCCAGTTCCCATTCAAAAAATGCAACTCTTCAATCATTTGAAATACGTGATTGCTCGTTATGAGCAGCGTAGGTAGATTACAAGAACGAATATGCTTCTACTGCACAGGAGCAAATGTTCATCATAATCAAATTCTTCCTCCTGTCTGTAACCCTGAGCAACATCTTGCCTTATTTTCTAATGACATGACCTTGCTATCCATTCTTTAATTCCTGGAAAACCCATAGTGCCAATTATAGTTTTACCCTTCTAGAGAGCGAGGGACCAGCTTCCATACATTGTTTCTCTCAAACTGATTGAGCTCTTCTTGCATGGCAGTGATCCAATTGGCATCTTTTAATGCTTCATCAACCTTCTTTGGCTCAATTAGTGAAACAAAGCTAGAGAACATACAAAAGTTCCCTAAGCTGTCCCACCATGTTTGTATCCCTTTGTTGATATCACCAATGATTTGATCATTGGGGTGACACCTGATCCACTTAGGATCATTTTTCAATGATGATTCACCTGAGTTGTTAACATCTTCAGCAGGTCCTGTTGAACAGCTCTCAAGATTTTCAGACACACTGTTGTCTTGAGCCTGTTCACTTGTTGAACATGTCTGACCACTGTTGAACATATCAGCAGTAGAACTAGGAAAATCAGCATTGATAGGTTCAGGACATGCAGTTGTAATTAAGTCAGTACATTTATTCACACAGGATGTATTGACATAATCATCATCATGTCCATCATAATTAACAGGTTCCACACTGGGTGTAGTGGAAGCTTTTGAGTCCTCTTCATTGTTTGAATGCATCAGATCATCAAAGTTAAGTTCTCCTGAAACTGATTCAGGAACAGGCTTTGGTGGAGGCATTCTTGGACTCTTCAAAGGTGACATTGATAGATTCATCTATCACCTTTCTTTTGTTGTTGTATACTCTGTAGGCTTTAGAGATATCAGAGTAGCCAACAAACACACATTCATCAGCTTTAGGTTCAAACTTTGTCAGTTGGTCCCTCTGATTCAGAATGAAGCAAGGACACCCAAACACATGGAAGTAACTGACATTTGGTTTCCTTCCTTTGAGCAGCTCATAAGGAGTCTTGTTCAACCTTTTTACCACTAAGGATCTGTTTTGAGTGAAGCAGGCAGTGTTGACAGCTTCAGCCCAGAATGATGAAGGCAAACCTGATGCACACAGCATGGTTCTAGCAGCTTCAATAAGAGTTCTATTTCTCCTTTCAGCAACTCCATTTTGTTGTGGAGTTCTTACAGCTGAAAAAGTTTTGAGTGATTCCTTTCTCTTCACAGAAGTCTTCAAGAGTACTGTTTCTGAATTCAGTACCATGATCACTTCTAAGCTGCTTCACTTGAGCAGAGTTCAGCATCTCCATCTTTTTCACAAATCCAATAATTTCTCTAGCAGCCTCTCCTTTACTCTTCAGAAAGATCACCCATGTGTACCTGGAGAACTCATCAACCATTACTAGAGTGTATCTTCTTCCTCCTAGACTTGGGACATTTACAGGTCCAAACAAGTCCATGTGGATTAAGAAGAGTGGAGTATCAATAGAAAAATTATGTTTGGATTTAAAAGATGTTTTCCTCTGCTTGCCTTTTTCACAAGCTGTGCAGAGTTTATCTTTAACAAAGGTTATAAAGGGCAAACCTGTCACCAACTCTTTCTTACAGAGTTTATTGATGTTCTTGAAGTTCAGATGTGACAGCCTTTTATGCCATAACCAGTTTTAGTCTGCATTTGTTCTTGTGAGAAAGCAGGTTTCAGTTGTGGAATCAGCAGATTGCATGTCCACAACATATACACCTTTCTTTCGTTGAGCACATAGCACAACTTTGCCTTGGGGATCCAATATGTAACCCAGGTGCTCATCAAAGTTAACCTTGTAGCCAGCATCACATAGTTGGCTTATGCTAACAAGGTTATGTTTTAGCCCAACCACATAGGCTACTCTTTTGAATACTGCAGCACCAGCTTTAAGAGTTCCATATCCCTCAGTAGATCCCTGTACATCGTCACCAAATGTGACTTTTGGCCCTTTTTCAGGCTTGAGATCACTCAGCAATTCTTTACAACCTGTCATGTGCCCTGAGCAGCCACTGTCTAAGTACCAAACCTGGGAAGGTTGTTTTTCCTGCCGAGTGATAAGAGAAATATTAGTCATTTTTAGGGGAACTCATCACAGAGATGAGTTCTCCTACTTCATCAACATTTGTTAATGGACTCATAATATCCACACTAATATTCCCAATTTGAATGGTATCAGCTTGGATACCATCTTTATTGACTGAGATGTTTCCAACACTGCTTGTAACAACTGTGAGAGAACTATCAGAGTCAACAGGCCTCATGTCCTCAGATTCAGGACAGTCTTTGGCCAGATGTGTCTTCTTCCCACATTTATAACATTTTCTCTTTTTAGTATTTTTGGAAGAAGAACTTTCAGAAACACATTCTGAGTTATTTTTGTTGATTCTTTTAGAAGATTTTGCAACTTTATTACTATTTGATGAATCAACAGCTTGAGTGGAGGATTCAAAAGTCACAGCTTTGTTTGTCTCTTCTTTCCTCCTTTTAGGAGGACAAATGTCAAAGACAGGAAGCTTAATTGGCTTTTGAACTTCCACAGGTTTGGGAAACTTATTCCCATGTTTCTCAGGTTGAGCAATGGCTTTGCCTTTGTCACTGCTGAGACGTGATTTATGCTGCCTATCAACATAATCATTGTTTCTGGTTTTGAAAAACTTATTTTCATGTAAAACCAGTTTACCACTATGATTAGTAAACTTATTAGAAATCACAGCAGGTTTGCTTTCAACATGAGACTTGTCCTTGTTGAAAATAGACTGCTTAACTTTTGAAAACTTGTTTTCAAAATGTTTAGCATCAAAAGGATTATTATATCTTTTACCATCAGCTTTGGACACAGAACCTGTTTTGTCAACAGGTTTAGTATCCACAGCTGTAGTTTGGACATGTTTTCCTTTCTTTTGCTTGTGTGAATCAGCAGAGCACTTAGCAGGCTGGATTGATGGAGAACATATTCCAACACCAGCTTTTGAGCTAGGTTCACATGAGCTGTCAGTATTTTGAGGCCTGACAAACCTGTTTGTTGAAATTAGTTTACCATTCACTTTTTGAACAAAAGTGTTTGGAAGCTCACCAAGAGTGGATAAATCTTCTTTCAGATTATTAATCTCAACAATGGAAGCTGCTGTATCAAGATCCCCTCCAAGATAGGCTTGAATTTGTGCAGGGATCTGTTGACTTATGCAATGGCTGACTTTTTGTGCAGATTGGCACCAAGAGTCAACTATCTTTTGAAGCTTAGCATGCTTTATATCTGTTTCTCTCTTTTCTTCCAGTAAAATAGAGTTGATGTGTTTTAATTCATCAAGCTCAATTTCCAACTTATGGAAACTGTCCAGTTTACTAGATTTAGTTTTAAGATCTGTTTTAAGCATGGAGATTTCAGATGATAAAGCATCATGCTTCTCAACAGCAGCT
The DNA here is from genome assembly GCA_020465985.1 of Centrapalus pauciflorus. Lineage (NCBI taxonomy): Eukaryota > Viridiplantae > Streptophyta > Magnoliopsida > Asterales > Asteraceae > Centrapalus > Centrapalus pauciflorus. The sequence continues at coordinate 171,469 of JAANYP010004031.1, forward strand.
TTCAAATCAACTAGCATATATTCAAACATCTTAATCTTTTCTTCAGAACTGTAAGCCATAAAATTTTGTACCTTATACATCATTGTAGGATTCCAGTTCTCTAAGCTGCTGAAAGCTTCAGCTTCAGCCATATCCTGTTTGAAACTGCTTGTTGATGGGACATCAGTGTTGGCCATCAGACATTGATTGTCTTCTTCATCATATGATGAATCAGATTCCTCCCAATCACAGGTCTCTGCCATAAGTCCCTTTTGGCGGTTGGAACCCACTGAGTTTTCCAACTTCCTCAGCTTAGCCATGGCCATAAGATACTTAACCCTATAACCATCATCCTTGTTTGTCTTGTATGGTTTGGATGACTGACCAACAGCTTTTGACACACAATCAGCAGCTATATGACCAGTTTTGCTACATTTGAAGCACTCAGCCTTGGATTTATCAAATGCCTTCTTTTTGCCAGCACCTGAACTTCCTTGCAGCATGTTTCTTCCAAACCTTTTCTTGTTGAACCTCTTGACAAGCATAGCTATCATTTGCTCATCTTCCTGTTCAGCAAGATCTGCATTATCTTCCTCATCTGACACCTCCTCCTTGTCATCATCCTGTTGATCAGGTTGAGTAAACACATCACTCACCTGACTCACAGATTGTCTCACATTAGCCACAAAGGCTGCACCTCTTTTAGACATCTCCAAGGCATTTCTCTTCTGTTGCCTTGACTGTTCATCATTTAGTAAAGATCCATACAAGTTGACAAGATCCATACTTCTGATTGTTCCTGAATTTCTTAAAATTGTTGAAAAGTAATTCCATTCTTCAGGGAGGATGTCTAAAAACTTGTTCACCAGAGTAAGACTGTCCTTAGTGATCCCAACAACTTTGAGATCATTCACAAGAGCAGTAAACCTGGTGTAGGTTTCTGTGAGAGTCTCCTTTGGTTTTGCAAAGAAGAGTTCATACTGTCTAACAAGATTGTTAATCCTGTTATCCAGTGTGATTGTGGGTCCATCATAGACGGTACACAAAGTATCCCACATCTCCTTGGCAGTCTTCATCTTCTCAACCTGTTTGAACACATCATCAGGTAGAGAAATGACCAGATTGTTTCTGGCTTTGCATCAAGAGCCACTAATCTTTTGTCTTCATCAGACCATTGAGCTTTTGCTTTCTCAATTGTTCTGATCTCAGGAGCAGCTCCTTCAACAGCAGGAGTTATTGTTGTAACAGAGGTTGGCACATAAGGACCCTCCATTACAATTTCTGGTAGTTGTACATCCAGATTCTCTAGGTAGAGCATCATTCTGCACTTCCAACCAGAAAAGTTCTGATGATTGAACTTTGGAGGTTTGCCCATTGAGCCATTGTCATAGTATGAGGAATTTGCAGCACTGTTGTCCATGGAAACTTAGGAGAATGAGAGATCTAGAATGACACACACTCTAACTATGCTCTGATACCATTTGTAGGTCCAGAGAGGTTCCCAAAGTATATAGCTTTAAGCTGTAGAGGGGGGGTGAATACAGCTATTTAAAAACTACACACAATTTTCTCAATGTTTGTATGTATTATTAACAAATGTTAATTACAAACAAGCTTGAATGCGGAAAGGTTCAAGCTGAGATGACAGATACAACAGTATGTTCACTAGTCTAAGACAGACTTAAGCTAGTTTACAATGAATACACTCACTAAGAAGCACTCACTGTGTTTACAAGACTTAGAGGGACAGCTTATGTAGAACAGCTTAGACACAAAGAAACTGTATTACACAGGCAGGCTTGCATGCATGAAGAATGTACTTGCACGTTCACTCTTGGCTTAATCTTTCTGACCTTGGAAGCTTCCTTTTATACTCACTCAGAGGATCTAAGAGAAACTTCTTCATTGGACAGAATAAAAAAAAAAAAGAAGTCTTGTTTGAAAAGACAACATAACTTTTCTGCACTTTTCTGAAAAGCAGACTTGTCTTCACATGTGCAGAACTTTTGTCTTTTCACTTTGTCTACTGTTGCATTTCCTTTAACCAATTTAGGAATGTCAACTTTGCGTCTTTCTTCCTTGTAAAGGCCTATTTTGATATAAGAAAAAGGTCTGTCACCCTTTTTCAAATAACCTTTTGTCTTCATGTTACAGAACAGCGTGGACAGGCTGAGCAGTTCTGTTTTCCACTTTGTCTTCGACTTTGCAAACTGATCTTGTAGCCAATAACAATACATGATGACTTGGAAACGTATTCCATAAAGTGTTTAACCTGTTCACAAAGAACAGGTTCTGTTCACAAAGAACAGAACACTTGAAAAATGCCCAAGCTGCTCACCAGTGTAGAGCAGCGTAGACAGTTTATGTCCAGCCTGTTCAGCAGAGAGAACAGCTTGGACAAACTGTCTTAGTTGCAACACATGCAACACATAGAACAGCTTTTGACTGATATTGCAAATCATTTTCAGGTTTCAATAAGGCATATAACAGGCCTTAATTTCAACCTTCAAATGCATCAACAGGTTTGATTAGAAATCTCCTCCTCAGATGTAGAACAGGTTTGACTGAGGCCTTTTTGTGCCTAACATTTATAAATTAAGTTAAGACAAAAGTAAAATAGAAAATAAATTTTTTTTTGACTTTTTGATGTATTTAAAACAAATAAAATCTTTTTGTGATTTTCTGACATATTATATTACACTTAAGATCTAAAAATTAAACAACCTAAAATTTAAAATTATAGAGAAGTTAAAAACAACAAAAAAAATATAAACTAACATCCTAATTATATTCCCCCTCAAATAAACACCTATCCTTTTTCTTTTCTTTTTTCTGATAAATTTCTTGAACCTTTTAAAGACTTTTTAAGATACAGACAAACCTGGATAAATTTGCATCCCACTCAGTGATGAATAATTCATATTGCAATTTGTCAGGATCATTAATTATTAAAGATGTACATAGATAATTAATGAAATATTGAAATTTAATTTTGCGACACACCTCTTAAATTTAAATTACAGATATTTTCTAAAATAAAGGAATTTCAAACATGAATGTTTGAAATAGAATTATTTTAGACAATGTCTGATATTTAACTAGAAGGTGGATTCAACATATCCGTATGTGATACTAAAAACTGAAAACGAGGTTGTATAAAGCTTTAGTAAAAATATCAGATTGTTGATATTCCGTGCCTACAAAATATAACTCAATTGTTCCCTTTTCTACATGATCTTTAATAAAATAATACCTGATATCTATATGTTTCGTTCGAGAGTGCTGCACGGGATTGCAAGAGATAGCAATCGCACTTCAAGAATCGCATTAGATTGGGATGTTGGTGAGCGAGAATCCATAATCAGGTAATTGTGTTCTCATCCACAGCACTTGAGAGTAACGGCTTGCAGCTGCTACATACTCAGCTTTAGTTGTGGATGTTGAAACACAATTCTGCTTTTTGGAGGACCAGCTCACCGGTCTGTCTCCCAAGAACTGTATTCTGCCTGATGTGTTTTTCCAGTCAACTCTACAACCTGCAAAATCAGCATCTGAAAAGGCAGTAAGATCAAAATCGGTTCCCTTTGGATACCAGAGACCAAGATCGGGTGTACCCTTAAGATAACGAAAAATGCGTTTTACCGCAATTAGGTGTGATTCTTTCGGGTCGGCCTGAAAACGAGCTCAAAGACATGTTGAAAACATTATATCAGGTCTACTAGCAGTCAGATACAGTAAGGATCCTATCATCCCTCTGTAAGTTGTATTATCGACACTTTTCCCAGAAGGATCGATGTCTAAATTACAGTTGGAAGCCATGGGAGTTGTGATACTCGCGCAAGAGTCTAACTTAATGTCAAGAGTATATTTCGACTGGTTCACAAAAATCCCATTTTCAAGTTGTTTGACTTGTAATCCGAGGAAAAATTTCATTTCCCCCATCATACTCATCTCGAACCTGGACTCCATTAGAGATGAAAAATCCTTACAGAAATTACTGTCAGTAGATCCAAATATAATGTCGTCGACATATATTTGAATTAGCATTATGTGCGGGCCTTCCCTTTTTGTAAACAGTGTTGTGTCCACCACACCTTTGCTGAAACCAGCAGATATAAAAAAGTTAGAGAGACTGTCATACCATGCGCAAGGTGCTTGTTTCAAACCATAGAGGGCTTTGTCTAGCACATAAACATGGTCAGGTTTATGTGCATCAACAAATCCTTGTGGTTGTTCAACGTACACCTCTTCATTAAGTTCACCGTTAAGAAAGGTTGTCTTGACGTCCATCTGGTACACTTTGAAGTCTTTGTGTGCCGCTTACGCCAAGAAGATTCTGATAGCTTCAATCCGTGCAACTGTAGTGAAGGTCTCGTCATAATCTATCCCTTCTTGTTGTTGGTAGCCTTTGGCGACAAGTCTTGCTTTGTTTCTTATCACGATGTCGTTTTCGTCTCGTTTTTTCTTGTAGATCCACTTCGCTCCGATAATTGTTTGGTCTTTGGGCTTGGAAACTAACTGCCATACTCGGAGCTGTTCAAACTGGTTGAGCTCTTCTTGCATTACAACAATCCAGTCCGGATCTTTAAGGGTTCATCCACACGAGCTGGTGCTATCATACTAAGGAATGATGCAAAGAGACATTCATTAGCAGACGCCCTTCGGGTTTGGACACCGGTTGAGACATCACGAATGATTTGATCGGTTGGGTGACTTCGGGTCCATTTTGTCTCGTATCAAAGGGGTGAATGAGATGGAATCTCAGTGGTGAGAGTGGGAATGCAGGATGATTCATGGTCAATGGTTTCTAGTGAAGGTACCACTGGTTCCGCTTCGGGTTCAATATGTTCATGTGAAGGAAGGATGTTTGGCATGATGTGCGAGGGTATTTCTGGAGTAGATTCAACTACAGATGTATCAGTGGATGAAGTTGATGGATGTGGGTATGAAGTGGATGAAAATGGATCAGATAGAATTTGTGGTGCAGTTGAATTGTTGGATGTGTTGCCTATAGAAGAAGAAACATTAAAAGTAGGACCAAAGAATTCTACATAAAAAGGATCAAATAAATTAACTAAATCAGTAGGTGAAAAGAAGTAGATTGAGAAGAAGAGTCTCCAGGCATTGGTGTAATGTGTGGTCCTGAATGATCAACTTCGGGTTCCAGTTCTGCCAATTCATCAAATGTGACATGAACACCTTCATTGACTGTCATGGTTCGAGTGTTGAATGCACGATATTCCCTCGAGTTGGATGAGTATCCAATGAAGATCGCTTCATCCGCTTTCTCCTTGAATTTCCCGAGGTTGTCTTTATCATTAAGCACATAGCACCTGCAACCAAATACACGTAAGTACTTGATAAAAGGTACTTTATTCAAGAAGAGTTGATATGGAGTTTTATTGAAACGCTTATGGATTATGGAGCGATTCTGCGTATAGCAAGCTGTTGACACGACTTCGGCCCACAAGAACGAAGGTAGCTTTGAATAAGTCAGCATTGTACGTGCAGCTTCCACAAGGGTACAAATTACGCCTTTCTAAGACTCCATTTTGTTGAGGTGTTTTAGCAGCAGAATATTGATTCTGAATACCTTTGGATCGAAGGAAGTCCTCTACTACCGAATTCTTGAATTCCGTGCCGTTGTCAGATCGGATTGATTGAACGGACAGTTGCTGTTGGGTTTCGACACTCTTTATAAAGTCGATGATTTCTTGAGCTATCTCATCCTTGGATCGCAAGAATTTAACCTAGGTATATTGTGAGTAATCGTCAACGATAACCAACACATATCGCTTTCCATTTATGCTTTGGGTCCGCATTGGTCCGTATAAGTCCATATGAAGTAACTCCAACACTCTCTTCGATGATGGTTCGGGTTTTGGTTTGTGAGAAGATCTTTTCATCTTCCCCTTCTCACATGCTCCACACAGATGATCTTTTTCATATCTCAGTTACGGGAGTCCTTTCACCAGTTGTTTAGCAGCCAGCTTGTTGATGTTTTCAAAGTTTAAGTGGGATAGCCTACGATGCCACAACCAAGAGTCTTTTGACGAGGCTTTTGACAGAAGGCAGATGTTATCCTTAACCATAAGCTTAGCTACATCTATGGTGTAAAGGTTAGAGTTACGGTAACCAGATAAAATTTCCTTACCATCCATACTCTTAACACTACAGTTCTTAGCCCTAAACGTAACTTCTAATCCTTTATCATAGAGCTGACCTAAGCTAAACAGATTATGTGATAATCCCTCAACATAATTAAACATCCTTGATGACTAGATTATTTAAGACTAAATCCCCGTATCCTTTTATGTGAGCATGGTGACTATTCTCGAATTTGACTGTCCCACAGTATTGTTCTACTATATTGGACAACAATTCTATTCTCCCAGTCATGTGCTTGGAACAACCCGAATCCATATGCCAGATGGACTTTGCTTGAAAAACAAATAAATACATTTAATAAAAACTATAACCATTCAAACAGATCCATCTTAAATTAACAATCAAACTGTGTTCTGAACAGAGATGTTTAGAAAACATGATGATATTAGACCGGGTCCTGAGCTGTGTGCATAGAAGCCAATCATGTCGGTTTAAGCACAACCGACAAGCAGAAGAACGAGTCCTAGCCTATGGTAACTAGAAGCCAATTCATTGAAGTACGGTTCTTGATCTTTAGTAACCAAGAACCATCTGCATTAAGATCACACAACTTTGGGTACCCATCTTAATATGGGTCCTTTTGGGTTAGGAGTTCCAGGAGAATATGGCACGTTTGCAGTTTTAGGAACCCATTTTGCAGTTATGTGTGGACCAGATGCATAGCCTTTTGGAATGCATTGATAATTGGATTTAACAGGCTTTGGAACCTTAGGCGATGAAATTACCTTCGGTTTTTGACTTTTTGAGACTTGTTTGACTTTTGCATTGGTTTTGGGTCTAGGCAAAGTACAAGTCTCGTTTTTTGTGATGGCCGATGATGCAACAATTTTTATTTTCTTTTTACGAATTCTTTTAGCAGGATAAGGCACAAAAGCATTCATTTCAGGTACTTGACGTCTACAACGAGTTGGACATAATTTATACAAGTCACTAAAAGAATACTTCAAGCAAGAATTAGAATTCGTTACATCATTACAATCATTGTTTTCAGAAATTACATGCAACCTATCTCTAGAAACAAAATTATTTGGCATAACAGCCTTCTTCACAAATATAACTTGTAAAATCTTGCATGGTTGTTTTTGGCACTCTTTTCACATGATCTGTAGGGACAAAACAACGAGAGTCAGTACGCATGGAAGACTTAGACTTTAAAGATTTTTCTTTTTCTTGGTGAGTGTGTTTCTTAGAAGACTTGGATTAAATCAGAGTCTTCTTTGAAACCTCAGCTTTGAAAGTTTTTGAGAACTCGCCTTTAAAACTTATAGAAGAATTTTCAACTTTAGTTTTACCTTTGTTAGATGACACGAGTGGGATTTTGGTAGGACGAGAAACTCTTGGCTCTTTTAAATGATCTTTTAAGCTTTGAAAAACCATGTCAAATTTTTCTTTGTAGACAGTTAGTTCTACATATTGTTAAAAACTTTGATTTACCAATTTTTCCTCACTCTTAAGAAGAGCTTCTTGATAATCAAGAGCTTTCTTCCGAGTTTACTTTAATTCCTTTTCTAAAACTTTAATTTATGTTGAAGAACTTTTGTAGGAATGTAAAGGTGAGAGATTGGTTTGACGGCTTCTGCTTTCATTTCAGCTTCAGAATAACTAGACAAGAAGTCTTCCTCTAGAGTGGGTACTCTATAAGGATAACTCTCGTTTAGTTCATCATATTTGAAAGATATTTCTTTTTCTTTATTTTCATTACGTTTCTCATCCTCTTGGGTTAAGACTTCTTTTGATGATTCAAAAAAAAAAAAGATTTAAGCCCAGCACCCATGTCATTAACGTCATAAAAAAGAGGTAAAACTTGTTGAGCATTTTCCAAATACTTAGGATTTTTAAAACCAATTGATTAGTTTGAAATGGTAAAATCTAGTCTCTTTGGGCTGGTTCAAATGAATAGTTTGTTCTGTTTGACCCCGTTTTAAAATTTCATCATCAAGGGTCTTTATTTGAGAGTACAAACTTAATCTTTCTTCTTTTATTATTTTGTATTTTTCTAAGCTATCTATGTTTTCCATACTTACCGTCTCTAATTGTTTTGATAGAACAGATATTTCTGATTTTAATGAGTGCTTTTCATTTGATAACATATCCATACAATATTCTAGATACGTATTCCTTTCCTGAACATCTACCTTTTCAATTAGCATCTGTTTTATCACATTATGATTAGTTAACCACTTCGATTGATATAACTCATATGACTCGTTTAATGTTTGGGCTAGATGTTCAGCCTTGACACACTTTTCCGTTTCAGCATTTAATCTAGCTTCTAAATTAACTATATGTGTGTGCACGTTACATTCACTATAAAGAGATAAACTACTTACATGCTTTGGAATGTAAAAGGAATGTACCTCAGGTGCCTCAGAATCTGATGAAGAACATTCTGGATCCTCGGATCTGGCCATCGGACATGCTGGTGGATTTTGTGGTGTCTCCCCCTCAGCATCATTGTCTGAATCAGAAGTTGACGTTGTAGCATAGTCAGCCAATCCACTACAATCCTCCATGTAGCAATTCTTGCCATTATCATCTTCTTCATCAATATCCGCATCATCCCAATAGTCTTCTTGGGCAACCAGAGCCATAGCATCAGTCCTCTTCTTGGCGGCCTCCAGCTTCCACTCGTAATAATCAACGTCTCTTTCATACTTATTTTTGCATTCCCGAGCAAAGTGGACCGGTTTTCCGCACTTGTAGCACAGACGTTCTTCATTCCCATTAGGCTCTTCAGCTCTTGGCCTTTCATCTCTCCTCTCAACCGGCCTCTTGTCGGCACGGCGAGGTTCTCGACTGTCGTCCCTTCTGTTGTCTCGACGATCATAGTCCCTTCGATCGTCCCGTCAATCATCCCATCTATCCTCCCGACGATCATCCCTACGGTTATAATCGCGTCTATCATCCCTGCGATCATCTCTCCTATCGTCTCGCCTTTCATAGCGGCGGTCATCCCGATAGTCCCGTCTGTTGTCATATCATCTGTCATCTCTGTCATCCCTCCGATAATCATCCCTTCTGTCATCTTGGTGATAGTCATCTCTCCGATCATCTGAATACCTCCTCGGGCCCGTGTCGTAGCAGAGCTGATTGTTAGTCTTATTGGAGAAACGTCGTTGTTGTAGACGATTAATCCATAATGCTATTTGTTCTTGAATTGTCGCTTCTTCTTCATCTAAAATCTCACGCGGAGGAGAAGCATATCGGCACTGGGATGATGATGATCCTTCAGTATAGGATGCAGTAGGGAGGTTCTTGTTGGATATCAGGGCCAGAGAATCAGTTGGTTTAATGCCCATATTGGCATATAGTAACAAGGATGATAACTGATTGGCCATCTGCTTCTGATGGTCTACATCACCCTGATACTTTTTCAATTCCTTAAAAAACACATTGATAGACATATTGGGGATGTCCAACACTCTTCTCATTGCTCGGCATGCGACTTGCCATTCTGGGGCTAAGGCAGCAAAGAACTGGATGTTGATGTCATCCTTGTCTTTCTTAATGTGCAGTTTGTTGAGTTCATTTAGAACTGCACAGAATCTGGTGAACGTAGCCTGTAGTGACTCCCCGTCTTTGGCCCTGAATACGGTAAACTTGGCCTTTGCCTCCTCAATCTTGGCTCTGTCGTCTAAGTTGGCCCCTAGCATCTGAACCTCTAGTTCAACTTTGGATGCGAGATAGATCAGATATTCAGCCCTTTTGTCAGCATGTTTCCTGTCTCGCTCTGCCTCATTTGTAGGTTCATGTTCAACTTTGGATGCGAGAACAGGTGGGTCGGCTTCGGGTCTTGCAGCAATTTCCCCGATAATAGATAACTGGGCCTTCGGAAATAGATTGGAGCATAAGGTTGCCATTTGGTTGCATACCGACAAACTTGAGAAATCGGGACTTCCATTGCTCATATTCATCCGGATACAGAACAGGTGGTCTGTTCTTAGATCCTAGGACAAGGGCTTCTCTAGACATGATTTATAGTGCTGATATGAAAGAATGAGATCTTGAGGTGTAAACTAGATTCGGATTAGCTGAACTGCGGATGAACAGTACCTCGGATGGTACGAAGTTCAGATGAACAGTGATTTCGGATTGGACGGAGTTCGGGTGAACAATGACTTCGGATGGGACCGAGTTCGGATGAACAGTGACTTCAGATGAGACTGAGTTCTGTTTGACTAAATCAGATGGACCGAATTCGGATGGATCGAATTCGGATGAACAATATAGATTTAAGATTGACACTTAGGAAAAAATCTTTCAAATGGGAATACCGAATTCAGATTGGGACCGAAGTTCGGATGGTCCGAAATGGAAGTATAAATGAAAGCACAAGTTAAATTAAGTGTTTTCAAATTACTTGATCAAAACTTCGGGTAGTCCGAAGTTCGGATTGGTCCGAAGTGAGGTCCGAATTTGGGAAAAATGGGTCCGAAGAGCACCTAAATGTGGTCCGAAGTGGACCGAACTAAGGTCAGAAATGGTCCGAAATAGGGTCCAAAATGATCCGAAATGGAGTCCGGAAAGCAACAGTTATGAATTTTTCAGAAATTTTCCAGAATTACAATTAGCAGATTTTGGCCTAAAAATAGTTTCTAAATGATTGGAAAATTATTTTAAACACTTTTAAGTCTTTAAAATATACCAAAACACGAAAAAATCATTCAAAAATGGACCAAACCGAGATGAAAACCCATATTTTTGCAAGACTAAAAATCTGATTTAAATGGACAGAATCTGGTAATGATTGAACCTAAATAGCTCTAAATCACTAGGGAATGAATACGAGATGAGTATAGAAAAAGAAAAACATGAAAAACAGAAATATTTAGGAGAAACAAAGATCAAACCGTGACTATTTTCGAAGAATAGCGAAGAACAGCTGCTGAAACCGAATGAAAGGAGTTGAAATCCACCTCCTGAGCTCTGATACCAATTGTTAATGTTGATTCTCAGATATAATCAGCACACGATTTAGTATTTATCACTCAAACATTCACACACAAACAGAATAATAACTCAATGATTGTGTAATGATGAAGAATAGAGACAAAGAGAATGTTTTCTCTCAATAATGTGCGGCGGCTGAGAATGTCTCCGTGAATATTCAATTGTCCACCCTTTTACACACAACCCTAGGTCAATAAATACCAAGGATAATAAAAGCAAGTTTCAAGAAATTACACTTTGGCCCCCTTAACTTCAATAACAAAGAAATTAAACTAGAAATAAATTACAAGTAAATTAACTAGTAATATTTATTACAAAATAAATTCATAAGATCGAATTTAAATATTTAACAATATATATAGAACAGTGTTATTACCAGTTCGCTCATGTGCTCATTGAGTAGCTAACCACTGTTGTGTGCAGTCTGTTAGCTGGGGAACGGCGTCCCCTTGGGATTGAGATGTGCACTGAGTTTCGAGCTTTCATCAGATATCATGAGGTGTACTTGAGTAGTGATATTGAGTTATCTCTTGATTCTATGTTCTATGTGTTATGCTATGTGTTCTGTAGAGTCTAACCCTTGCGTACTCACGAGTTTCCCAGCTTGCGTTTTCGAGTCTAACGTGTCTCAAGCAGCCAGAAAGTCGAACAGTCTCAGCAGCCGCAACAGAAGTAGGAGTCGAGATTGCTTGGATTTGTGTGTTAGCTGTTATATGCTGATATTATCTTTTGGGAGAACTGTTAAATTGTATTTGTGTATCTGATCAGTATGTGTATGATAACTAGCAGCCAGACGTTGTATGTTAGCTTAATTATGTTGTCTATATGTATCAGACTTATGAGACATTTGTATTAAAGTTTTTAATCATCAATGATTTGTGTTATCCCCTGACACGTGTAATATAGAGTTATTGTGATAATGTTACTTATGATATTATATTGATGTGGCTTTTTTATGAAAAGGGCGGGTGTTACAAAATAGTAACTTATTTTTGGTAGGCTTGTGTTGTAAATTGAAGCTTTTTTTAAATTAAATAATTAATTTTGAACATATTATTTTGAAATTTATGTTTGCTAATTACATGTTATACCATTTAAAAACTAATATATAATTTAAAGAATTTTTAAACAACTTATGATATTAAATATCTTAATTATTTTATTTATTTTAGGATTATTATTTTATATATTGATTATTTATTTTAATTAAATCAATGATAAAACTTATTGCTTTGTGTTATTATGTATACATACATTTACCTAATCTTCTAATCTAAGGAGCAATTCCACTAGACCAACCATGGTTGGTTGGGTTTTTTTTTTTTTCTTTTTTTAATTTTAAACTTTTGCTAATTTTTTTTTATTTTGGTTTTTATTTAATTTTAAAATTTTCATATTCTTTTTTTTCTTTTTTTTTTAATTTTGGTTTTTATTTAAATTTTCATATTATTTTTTAATTTTAAATTTTCATAATACACCCTTGTTAGACATTTTATTTCGATCATAGGGAGTTATTTTGTAATAATTAATTTCTTAGCTTTTAACTTTGTAAGTTGTTTCCTTGTATTTTATTTCTATGTAAATGTCAAGGGACCAAATGTGACTATCCTTGAAACTTAATTAAAGGAGCCTAGAAATAGGCTCCTAGGGTTTGTAATGAAACACGGTTGAATACATTGAAAACTTTCCAGCCGCCATTTGCTTTATTCTCTCAAATATTCTTATTGTTCTTTCATCATTGCACAATTATTGAGTTGACATTCTTCTTGTGAGTGATAAAGAATCATTAAAGGTGCTGATATTATACGGGAATACAGATTTACAATTGGTATCAGAGCCCAAAAGGTGGATTTCAACTGAGATTTACGGATTCTGCTGGGTTTTTAAGGAGTTCTTCGTGTTCTTCATTTTTCCATCGGTTAGATCTTTTTATTCTCTGTTTTTCTGCGTTTCTTGTGTTATTATAGTCTTATAATCATCACCATATCATCATATACTGATTTCGAGTTCATTCACTTCCATCTTTCCATAACAATCATCAAGAATCGGAGCTTTAAAACTTTCAAAAATATGGGTTTTTAGTGGGTTTTTTTAGCTTGTTCTTTACTGTGTTTAAGTGTTTTGAGGTATTTTAAATCACCAAAAGTGTTTAAAATAGATTATCAATCATTTAGAAATGTTTTTTAGGCTTTAAAACTGATAAAATCGAATTCTGCTCAGTTCTGCCTTAGAAAACTGCTAAAACCTGCTGTAATTCGGACCTGTTACTGTAGCACTTCGGACCGTTTAGGAACCCAATTCGGACCAACTACCATCATAGTTCGGACCACACTGCGGTCCATTTCGGACCTCCATCTGCCTATTTCGAACCCCACTTAGGTCCCATCCGAACTTCGGACCATCCGAAGTTCAGATCAGGCATTTCCATTTTACTATTGTGGACTTGTACTTAAATTTTTAAAATTTCAATTCGGACCATATACATTTCAGACCATCCCAATTCGGTCCCCACCTGGACATTTTCCTAAGCCCTGTCCACAGTTCACCCGAATTCGGACCATCCGAATTCGGTTCCCTCAGTTCCATCCGAAGTCCCTCTGTCCATCCGAATCCGGTTCCTCCCCATTCGGTCCTTCAGACTTCCCCCCATCCGAAACAGTATTCCAACCGAAATCCAAGCCATCCGAATTAGGTCTTCATCCGAATTAGGTCCACATCCGAATTAGGTCCACATCTGAATTCGTACTTCATCCGAATCATAAGCCCATCCGAAATACTGTTCATCCGAAATCAGTTCATCCGAATTACCCATCCTTCCGAAATCAGTACTATTCGTCCTAAGTCCAGCCCATCCGTGTCAAGTTTCCACCTTTAAGATCTTCACTTTTTACTCAGCACCCATCATCATGTCTCGCGAAGCTCTCGTACTCGGATCTGAGAACAGACCACCTATTCTCTATCCAGATGAGTATGAACAATGGAAATCCCGGTTTCTTAAATTCGTTGGAATGCAACCGCTTGGGAATTTAATGCTTCAGTCCATCTCCGAAGGTCCCGTCATCTACTATCGGGAGATAGCAGCCCGACCTGAGGCTGACCCCCCTGTCTTAGCCTCAAAAGTTGAACGAGAACCGGCCAATGACGCCGAGAGAGACAGACAGCACGCCGATAAGAGGGCAGAATACTTAGGGGTTGTTTGATAGCACTTATCAGCCTCTTATCGGAGCTAACCTCTTATTCAGTAAGAGGAAAACCCGATAAGTGCGTTTGATTTGCATAATACATAAGAGGCAAAATCCTCTTATTTTGTCTTACCATGATCAGATTTATTTTTCCTCTCATCACCTCTTATCAAAAGCCTAAAAAGAAAAACACAAAACACTCCCTTCTCCTTGCTGAAACCCTAGCCGCCTAGCACCCCATCTCCCTCACCGGCACCGGCACCGGCACCGGCAGCGACACCGTCGACTTACAGGTAACGATTCACGACGCCTTCTCTCTTCCCCCTTATGGTTCTTTGATTTCACCCCACCCCCCTTTCCTGGCGTCGACGGCAGCCCCACCCCCCTTCACGGCGCCTTCTCTCTTCCCCCTTACTGTTTTTCGATTTCGCCCCACCCCCCTTTCCTGGCGTCGACGGCAGCCCCACCCCCCTTCACGGCGTCGTTCTCCCTTCCCCCTTCCTGATTTCAACCTATTTTTACATCTTAAAATTACTATTTTTGGTTCTAAAAAACGATTTTTAGATGAATGATATGAATTTATCTAGGTATTTTTTATTTCTACCCTAACTATAGTTGTGTATGTTTTGATTTCAGGTTTGCTATTGACAAGCATTCTTTGGCAAACAATCTTTGACTAGCATTCTTCATTTGAGGTATTCATTACTTTTTTTTTTTCAAGTATTCTTTGATATCATGTATAAAAAGTAGTTGATTTATGATTTTTGAACCATTTGATACTTAGATTTGATTCTTTGATCATGTATGATTCTTGAACCATTTGATTATTGGATTTGATTCTTTGATATCATGTATAAAAAGTTAGTTGATTATGATTCTTGAATCATGTATGATTCTTAAACCATTTGATACTTGGATTGATATTTGGTATTGTAAGAACTTAATGGAACTTGATGTTTTAGGAACTTAATGGAAGTCGATGTATTTGCATTAAAAACTAATGTATGTTTATTATTTCTTATTAAAATGAATTGCTATGTCATTTAATTTTGATTTTCAAAAAAATAATACTATTGTTTTGATGGTAAAAACATGTGATTTGAGAATGAATATATAAAATTAATAAAAATAACAGAATCAGATAATTTTTTAAACAAATAGACTTATTAGAATTTTCTTATCAGATCAGTATCTTATCAGGACCACATCTTATCAATCAGAAGTGGGATCAGACATAAGACAGATTACCTCTTATGCTATCAAACAGCCCCTTAATCTATCAGGCCCTCTCCACTGATATTCTGGTTGGCGTAGACAGCAAAATGTCTGCCAAGGAAATGTGGGACGAGTTGGAAGTCCAGATGCTGGGGGCAGATCTCGATGATCGTGCCAAGATTGAGGAGGCAAAGGCTAAGTTTACAGAATTCCGCGCAAAAGACGGGGAATCTCTGCAAGCCACGTTTACAAGGTTCTGTGCGGTCCTGAATGAATTGAACAAACTACACAGTTGTAAGTTTTTGAAAGCCTTGGTTTGTAAATAACAGTTTACTTATTCATTTCCATTTTTTTTTTGTATAGAAACTTAAAGTCTTGTATAAAGAATTTAAGTTAGGGGGAGATTGTTGGGAAATAGTTTAAGTGTGTTCAAACTGTTAGTTAGACTTCTCAGACTGTTAGTAGATTTTAAATGTAAATCCAAAGTTCATGCTGCTAGTTGAAGAAACTCGAGCTGCCAGTGTAAAAGTTCAAGCTGCCAGAGTAAATCAACTCGAGCTGCTCAGTTCATGCTGACAAGAGATTCAAGCTGCTCAACAGTTTCATAAACAGAAAGTGCTGATTTTCAGGAAAAGATATCTTCATGAAGATTCCAGCATATCTACTATCAGAGAAGTCATTATTCGTCAACGAAACATATCAAGAAGCAATATAAATACATAGAATAGGTCTTTCTATTATATAGAAGTTTTCTGCATATATTGAGTCTGTAATTGCTTTATTAATAGAGTTTTCATAAGCCTCTAAGGTTGTAAAACCCTAAGAACAGTCTGTGTTCTTCGTCTAATCAAACAGATTAGAGGTGATTGTAATCATTGAATTCAGCAATACAAACAGTCTTGATTACTTCCTGTGTTTTATGCATTATTGTTTCTGAAAGTTTTTGTTAAAATAATTAAGTGTTATTCCGCAAACTTCTTGATTAAACTTTGATTCAAAGCAAGATTATTGATTTATACTCTGATAAATTCAAATCAGTTAGTCTTGGTAATTCAGTTTTAGATCCTGACAGCAATTTCAGCGCCTAAGTTTCCAAAGACCAATAAATCCAATCTTCAATGGATTCCAAAGGGTTATGCATCCAGACCACACACAAATGCTAAATGGGTTCCTAAAACTGTACTCGTGCCATATAAATCTGGAAATCCTAACAAAAATGGACCCATATTGAGGTGGGTACCCAAGGTTGTGTGATCTTTATGTAGATGGTTCTTGGTTACTTCTGATCAAGACCCGTTCCTCAAAGAAATGGCTTCTAGTTACCATAGACTAGGACCCGTTCTTTTGCTTGTCGGTTGTGCTTAAACCGACACGTTTGGCTTCTGTGCACACAGCCCAGGACCCGGCCTTATCTCATCATGTTTTCTGAATGCATATAGATTTTCATTGTATAAATTTATTTGCTTTTCAGGCGAAGTCCATTTGGTATATGGATTCAGGTTGCTCCAAGCATATGACGGGAAGAAGAGAATTGTTGTCCAACGTTGTTGAACAGTATTGCGAAACTGTAAAATTCGGGAACAACCATCAGACTCACATCAAAGGATACGGGGACTTAGTTCTAGATAATCTGGTCATCAAGGACGTTGACTATGTTGAGGGGTTATCACATAATCTTTTTAGCATAGGACAGCTCTGCGACAAATGACTAGAGGTAACTTTTAGAGCTAAGAACTGCAGTGTTAAGAGTATGGATGGAAAAGAAATCCTAACAGGTTCCCGAAACTCTAACCTCTACACCATTGACGTAGCTAAGCTAATAGTGAGAGATAACATTTGCCTACTATCAAAAGCCTCTTCAAAAGACTCTTGGTTGTGGCATCGAAGATTATCCCATTTGAACTTTGATAATATCAACAAGCTAGCTGCGAAACAATTGGTTAAAGGTCTTCCTGAATTGTGCTATGAAAAGGACCATCTGTGTGGAGCTTGTGAGAAAGGAAAAATGAAACGATCATCTCACAAACCAAAGCCCGAACCATCAAGAAAAAGAGTATTGGAGTTACTTCACATGGATTTATGCGGACCGATGAGGACTCAAAGCATAAACGGGAAACGATATGTGTTGGTTATCGTAGATGACTATTCACGATATACCTGGGTCAGGTTCTTGCGTTCCAAGGACGAGATAGCTCAAGAAATCATAGATTTTATAAAGAGTGTCGAGACCCAACAGCAGCTGTCAGTGCAATCAATCAGATCAGATAACGGCACGGAGTTCAAGAACTCGGTAGTTGAGGGCTTCCTTCGATACAAAGGTATTCAGCATCAATACTCTGCTGTTCGAACACCTCAACAAATGGGGTCGTGGAAAGGCGTAACCGTACGCTTGTGGAAGGCGATCGTACAATGCTCACATACTCGAAGCTACCTCCGTTCTTGTGGGCCGAAGCTGTATCAACAGCATGTTATACACAAAATCGCTCCATTATCCATAAGCGCTTTAACAAAACTCCTTACCAACTCTTTTTGAATAAAGTACCATTTATCAAGTACTTACGTGTATTTGGTTGCAGGTGCTATGTGCTAAACGACAAAGACAACCTCCGGAAGTTTAACGAAAAGGCGGATGAAGCGATCTTCATTGGATACTCATCCAACTCGAAGGCGTATCGCGCATTCAATACACGAACCAGAACAGTCAATGAAAGTGTGCATGTCACATTTGATGAGTTGGCTGAACTGGCACCCGATGATCAATCAAGACCTCGCATTACTCAAATGCCTGGAGACTCTTCTAATAACCCCATTTCTTTTTCTTCTTCTGATTTGGTTAATTTGTTTGATCCTTTTTATGTTGAATTTTTTGGTCCTAACGCTAGTGTTTCTAATGTTGTCAATAATGTAGGTAATCCTTCCAGTTCAACTGCGCCACAAAGTTTCTCCGCTCCATCTTCATCAACATACCCTCATCCATCTACATCATCCACGGACACATCCGCAGTTAAATCTACTCCGATAATACCCTCACATATAATACCAACAATTCTTCCCTCACCTGAACACTCGGGAATCGAACCAGAACCAGTGGTACCATCATTTGAAACCATTGACCATGAATCTTCATCCATCCCCACATTAACCACAGAGGTTCCATCCCGAGCACCCCTTCCACACGAGATTAAATGGACCCGAAGTCACCCAACTGATCAAATCATTGGTGATGTATCAACAGGAGTCCAAACTCGTAGGGCATCTGCTAATGAATGCCTCTTCGCATCATTCCTTAGTATGATAGAGCCCGCTCATGTGGATGAAGCCCTAACAGATCCAGATTGGATAGTTGCAATGCGAGAGGAACTCAACCAGTTTGAACAGCTAAGAGTATGGCGGTTAGTTCCCAAACCAAAAGACCGTACAGTGATCGGAACAAAGTGGATCTTTAAGCACAAACGAGATGAGAACGGCATTGTGATAAGGAATAAAGCAAGACTTGTTGCCAAAGGCTACCGACAACAAGAAGGGATAGATTATGACGAGACCTTCGCTCCAGTTGCACGGATCGAAACAATCAGAATCTTCTTGGCGTACGTGGCACACAAAGATTTCAAAGTGTACCAAATGGACGTCAAGACTGCCTTTCTAAACGGTGAACTTAACGAGGAGGTGTATGTTGAACAACCACAAGGCTTTGTTGATGCACATAAACCTGACCATGTTTATGTGCTAGATAAAGCCCTCTATGGTTTAAAACAAGCACCTCGAGCATGGTATGATAGTCTTTCAAATTTCCTTATTTCTGCCGGTTTCTATAAAGGTGTGGTGGACACAACTCTGTTCACAAAAAGGGAAGGCACACATATAATGCTAGTACAAATATATGTCGACGACATTATATTTGGATCTACTGAGAGTAATTTTTGTAAGGATTTTTCAGCCCTAATGGAGTCCAGGTTTGAGATGAGTATGATGGGGGAAATGAACTATTTCCTCGGATTACAAGTCAAACAACTTGAGGATGGGGTTTTTGTGAACCAGTCAAAATATACTCTTGACATTCTCAAGAAGTATAAGTTAGACTCTCGCACGAGTATCGGAACTCCCATGGCCTCCAACTGTAAGTTAGACATCGATCCTTCTGGGAAAAGTGTTGATAATACGACTTACAGAGGGATGATAGGATCCTTACTATACTTGACTGCCAGTAGGCCAGATATAATGTTTTCAACATGTCTTTGTGCTAGATTTCAGGCCGACCCAAAAGAATCACACCTAACTGCGGTAAAACGCATTTTTCGTTATCTTAAGGGTACACCGAACTTGGTCTATGGTATCCAAAGGGAACCGATTTCGATCTTACCGCGTTTTCAGATGCTGATTTTGCAGGTTGTAGAGTTGACAGAAAAAGCACGTCGGGAGGAATACAGTTTTTAGGAGATAGACCAGTGAGTTGGTCTTCCAAAAAGCAGAATTGTGTTTCCACATCTAGAGCTGAGGCTGAGTATGTAGCAGCTGCAAGTTGTTGCTCTCAAGTGTTGTGGATGAGAACACAATTACGCGATTATGGATTCTCACTCACCAATATCCCAATTTACTGTGATTTCTCGAAGCGCAATTGCCATCTCTTGCAATCCCGTGCAGCACTCTCGAACAAAACACATAGATATCAGGTATCATTTTATTAAAGATCACGTAGAAAAGGGAACCATTGAGTTGTATTTTGTTGGCACGGAATATCAACTTGCGGATATATTTACTAAAGCTTTAGACGAACCTCGTTTTCAGTTTTTAGTATCCCATATCGGCATGTTGAATCCGCCTTCCAATTAAATATCAGATATTGTCTTAAATAATTCTATTTCAATCTATCATGCTTGAAATTCCTTTATTTTAGAAAATATCTGTTATTTAAATTTAAGGATTGTGTCACAACATTGAAACTCAATATTTCCTTATTTGTGTACATTTTTAATAATAAATGATCCTGACAAATTGCTATGTGAATTGTTCATCACGGAGTGGGACGCAAACAATATCCAGGTTTGTTTGTTTCTAGAAGGCTAAAAAGGGTTGACGACTTTAATCTGAAAAAGAAAAGGAAAGGAACAGGTATTTATTTGAGGGGGATTATAGTTAGAATTTTTAAATTTTTATAATTCTTTGTTTCTTTTTTAATTCCTTATAGTTAAATTTTAAATTTTACGTTGGTCATATTTTTATTTAATTTTGAGGTTAATTTAATAGGTCAGAAAATCCCAAAAAGATTTTAACTTTCAAATTTATCAAAAAGCCAAAAATATTTTAGTTTATTTTATTTTTATTTTATTTCAGTTTATTTTTTATCTTAATTTAAACACTAAAAGAAAATACCAAAAATATATTTACTTTTTTTGTTTCAAAGAAAAAAATACAAAAAGAGTTTGCATGTTTGGGCCAAATTTGTGCTTAAAATGTTTGATAATTTATTTTATCCTAAGGCCCAAACTATTTTTGTTTTGGTATGTTTTGGTGAAAGACCGTCGGCCCATGATGGTTTGGGCACGGATCCTTTAGCCGACCCGACCCGCTTCTCTTTAAAAGGGCGGGTCAAACGGTCAACTTTCCATCTTTCTTCACCTTCAAGTCTCCTTCTTCTTCGTTCTTTCTCCTTACCGTTGCAGACCACCACCATTTCCACTGATTCAAAGCTTTTGCAACACCATCTTCTTCCGTTTTTTCTTGCATCATTCATCTTCGGCACTTCAAGGTAACATCATTTTAACTTTATTTTAGCTTTTAATGTCTTATATTGTGTGTTTGATTCTTCCTTTTTTCTTCATTTTTCTTCTTGGTTTTTGCTAGTTTTAGGTACTTTAATGTGTTCTTTTTACTTAGTAGCAGTTAGATAAAATGTTCCTTAGGTTGTTTTAGATTAGGATCTGTAATTTCATGCATTTTTGTTAAGTTTCAGCTGTTCACGTTGCACGCTGCATAAACATCATAAATGAACTGCTGCACTTCGGACCATCCGAATTCGGACAAAGCCCCGATTTCGGATGTGTCCCTTAGAAGAATTTCTAAAATTTTTACAACTGTACAACCGAATTCGGACACTGTGCATCCGAACTCGGACCACTATGCACCCGAATTTGGTTCTTCAACAGTATGTTCAAATTGTTTATAATTCATCATACACTGTACATCCGAAGTCGGATGAAATCCGAATTCGGTCCCCATCCGAATTATGGGTTCCATCCGAATTCGGTCCTTTCCATCTCATTGCATACATATACTACGGTCCACATCCGAATTCGGATCATGCTCATGCATCATCCGAATTCGGACCACCCACATCACCACTTCCTTGCATTTCGGACACACATCCGAATTCGGCCAATACTGTCATCTCATCCGAATTCGGACCCCACACATACCATTCATGCATCATCCAGATTTTGACCTGATCCGAATTCGGTGACACTGTTCATCCGAATTCGGACCATCCGAAATCCAACACTTAGCATTTTTCAAATTTTTCCAATTTTGCATTTTTTTTCTATATAAATTCAAAAATACAAAAATATTTTCCTCAAAGTGCACCATTGATTAGAATTAGGACTAGTGTTTGAGTGAAAAAGTCTGGTCTAACATCGGTCTCTTAACGATTGACTTTGGACTTTATTAGTAGAATTTTATTCTACTAATAAAGACCCGATGCTAAACAGATCAGGCAGTTTCTATTTCACACTAATCTAGACTTCACATCAATGCCTTATCAGTTAAGTCTTCTTATTCTAACTCTGATGCACATTGCAGGATGATGGAACCAGCAGTTGTTCTTACCATACCCCATCCCCCCATCCCAAATAATAACGCCCAACTCCCAGAACAATCCATCCTCCCCAACGCCGAGTTTGTCGAGTTTATTCCACACAACTGGCAGCTCGACGTTTCCATCCTAACCAAAGAACCCCAAACCCTTGCATTCGACATTCTCACTCGCCATCCAATCTATTACGCCTTATCCACCGCCATTGTTGTTCCCCACATCTATCTGCAACAATTCTGGAACAGGCTACAATACTTTTCTGACCCCGAACCTAACTTCACATCCACCATCGACTGTGTTCCAGTCAAACTCACCATATCCGCCATACGCCACATCCTTCACCTACCCGCCGAATTCTACCTTCCAACCCGCGAACATTTTGATCTCAACCCATCCATCACCGAAACCCTAGCTGAAATCCAAACACTGGGTTATGATGGCCCTCTTTCCAAACCCTCAGATTTTCGCACCAAAAATCTGCAATCTCACTGGCGAATACTTTTTGATGTAATCAACAAATGCTTCACCGCGAAGCATTCCGGCCACGACTCTGCGTCGGCTCAGGTACTAGCCATGTTCACAGGCTTTGCCTCTGACCGGCATGTGGATTATGCTACTTTCCTTTTCGAGGAATTAAGAAGAGTCCATGATGAGAAGGGCACCAAGAAAGGAAGAAAATATATTCCTCTACAGCGGTTTCTACAGCTAATAATCCAGTATGCCATGGACCATGATGACGATATCCACGAACGTCCTGAGGCAGACGTCTACCCCACAGTGGCGATTCAAAAGTTAACTCTGCCAAAGGGGGCCCTCACAGTGCCGTTATGAAAATACCTCTATCTCTGCTACTGAGGTCAAGGGGGTTGGAACGGGTTCGGGCATATATTCAAGAGTGTTATCCGGATGAGTCTCAGTCAGAATCGTCTGAGACTAGCCAATCCGAAGGTGAGACGAGCATGAGTGAGGATGAGGGTGCTCAGGTGGAAGTTCAACAATCTTTGGGTATAGGTGAGAGGGAGCATATGTTGGTGAGCGAGGGAGCAGGTGGTGAGGCGGCAGAGACGGCGGATTCAGACTGAACCGTCTCTGTCGTACGAGCGATAAGTATTCCATCCGAGGGTGAACTAAGCCCAATTAGCCGGACTCCCCACCATAAGACCGTCAGTCCAACGGTCGAAATCACCACCACCACCCACTTGGTTTCCCCTCAAAGGGAAACCACTTCATTTCACGGGGTCATAGCACATACTCCATCGCCCTCTTATTCGGAGAGTGGCGGTGTTGAAAGAGGTCACACTCCTCCCCATGTGACCGGACTTCCTTCTTTCACGATTCCATCCCCCAATATATAAACACCGCACGATGCCTCCGTGGCATCCCCAAGAGCTGCCTCCGTGGCAGCTCCTCAAACTTCCGGATCTGCGCGTCCTATACAGGAGCCAGAAATGACGGAAGGAAGACCGGGAGTGGCTCAATCAACGCCATCCACTTCCGGCCATCTCCCAATCAATTTAGAGATGTTAACGGCAGCTCTACGTGCTGCCGGCGTGATTACCCGGGCTGACCTGGACGCCCAAAGGGAAGCTGCCGAGGAGCGTCACACTGCCCTACTTTCACTAATAAAGGGTAAGGGTGTCGCTTCCGAAGCTGGCCCCCCACCAGGTTCCCATTCAGTTCAAAATCAGATCTCAGAGCTCTCGGACAAGATCGATGAGCTTACACGCCTAATTCTGCAAGTCCAGGAACAGATTAACTCGAGAATGGATCGCCTTGAGTCGGCAGTAATCGAACTCCAGTGCCGTCCTCAAGCAGAGGCCCCAAAAAGAAAGCATGACGATCGGGACGACCCTGATCGTCATGAGGGGGAGAAAAGGCAAAAGGTTCAGCATGAGGAACCCGTGATGTTAATAGGGGGAGCAGAGACCACTGAAGGGACAGAGTTTCAGGGGTCAGGGGAACAGAGGCAGGAGGCTCAGGAATTTCTAATAATAGAAGACGAGCCCATGTTCGAGGGTCCAGCTCCACTGGATCCGAGGAGTTCGAGGAACCTCATGAGAAAGTTGAAATCATTTTGGTATCTGATTCAGATTCCGATATCGACGACAACGAACCCTTACTAATTCCTAAGCCTGAACCCGAATCTCCAGCGAAAAAATCTTCATCCTCTTCCTTTGACTTCCTAAACTCACCACTGCCAGCCCATCAAGAAGAAATCCTTTCATCCATTCAAGCTCCCCAGTCACTCAAAGAATCCCTCATAGTGCTAAGCCCTCCAAGATCCCCAAGCCCTCCTCTAGTCCAACAAACCGAAAAACCAGGTCCTTCTCAAACCAAAAGGGTCGACTGCTTTAATGAAACTCCAGAAGGACCTGGTATATACAGGAAAGATGATTTATTCTGGGTGGACCATTATTCAAAAGGAAAAGCACAAAAACTGCCTCAAGAAGAAAAAGACAAACTTCGACAAGAACGGCGGGGGACAATCATAAAGCTTCTTGAAGCCAAAAGATCTGAAATCGAAGAACCCCCCGTTCAGGGCCTCAAAGAGTTCCTACTTTTATTTCCCCCTGAGCAGTTTCAGAACCCGTACCTAGAAGAAAGATTTAAAATGGTATTCAGAAAGAAGCCTGGATCCTTCAGCAGACGCCTACTTATGGAACTCACAAATGTTACCAAAGCTGAACAGGCCGAATACTATCAACTGATGCTCAGGGAGAGAAGGTCAAAAGTGTCCAAATCGAAGATAAAGAAACTCATTTCTATCACCATGTGCAAAAGGGCAAAAGTATACTACCCCGCCTTTCAAGTAGAAAGAGAAGATGGCACTGCTGATGAGTTCTTCGAGAATGACCTAGACTTCATAAATGTGGACGACGTCGAATTCCTACACGAGCGATTGAAAAAATCGCATTAAAGGACATATGTCTCGCATGACTGCGTTGGGTGCCTTAGTTCGAAGCATGAACCGTCGATCGATCATTATGTGCCTAAGAGACTTCCAGATGGCTATCGAGAGCGCGATGGTTAAAGTGGGTCTTCGAGCACCGGAACAGGATAGCTTCCTTCTAGCCCACCATCCGGCCTACAGAGTTATTTTCAGAGAAGGCCCGGGTGTCATTTTTGTCAATCACAAGGGCTACAAAAGGTTAATGCGCTTTGAGGATCTTCCTTGTTACTCCGATGGTACACTCAGATTGGTTCGAGCCGCGCTTACACAGAAAGTTCAAGACTTTGACGCTCAACCAGATCCTGAACAAAGATGCTCACCAAAGGAGATTCAGGACACCCTCAGCGGCATTGAACTCCTGAACGAACGGCTACATTTGAGACAAATGACCAGACGCTTTGACGTCATCCTTGGACTCCGAGAATCTACGGATCATGCCAGAGCTCCAGGACCTCCTAAATGATCGAAAAGGGGGAGATTGTTAGATATTTTATTTCGATCATAGGGAGTTATTTTGTAATAATTAATTTCTTAGCTTTTAACTTTGTAAGTTGTTTTCTTGTATTTTATTTCTATGTAAATGTCAAGGGGCCAAATGTGACTATCCTTGAAACTTAATTAAAGGAGCCTAGAAATAGGCTCCTAGGGTTTGTAATGAAACACGGTTGAATACATTGAAAACTTTCCAGCCGCCATTTGCTTTATTCTCTCAAATATTCTTATTATTCTTTCATCATTGCACAATTATTGAGTTGACATTCTTCTTGTGAGTGATAAAGAATCATTAAAGGTGCTGATATTATACGGGAATACGGATTTACAACCCTTATCTTTGTGTTATCTTTTATTTAATGCCTTTATTTTAATAAATTTTTGTTTAGTCCTCTTTTAACACTTATTATTACAATATTTTATTACACATTTAAAATTATGATTTTAATTATACATATGTTTGAAGTTATCTTTTGAAACTATTATGTTATGTTTAATTGTATGAAATATATTTTATTAATTCAAGTGCACGATACAAAATTCTAATGCAGTTGTTTTATAATTAAATTGGAACTATTTAGTATTTAAATTTTTTTAGTAAATATGATCATGTATAACATTGAACGTTCAAACAATTCAAACAAATAGTGAAATTGAAAAGCTGATATTTCAAAAAACAATATAAATGATATTGTCCTATGATTGGTTTTCTAGATTTTGCATTGCTAAAATTACAAACAGTGTCTTATTAAATCGGATTGGAACCATAATTAACTAATTAAATATTCATAACCATAATATGAAACTTTGGCATTGAATCGTCGATTTAATTTGTTGGTTTTCCAACCAAATCAAAAAAATTCATAACCGGTTGGGATCAACCAACCACGGTTTTTCTTTTTTCTTTTTTGTTAAATTTAACTTTAACTTTTTCATAACACACCATTATCTTAGTGTTATCTTTTATTTAGCCATTTTATTTTAATAAATTTTCGTTTAGTACTCTTTTAACATTTATTATTACAACATTTTCTTACACACTTAAAATTATGATTTTAATTGTACTTATGTTTGGAGTTGTCTTTCGAAACTACTATGTTATGTTTAATTGTATGAAAAAGACTTTATTACTCAAATGCACGATACAAATTCTAATGCAATTGTTTTGTAATTAAAATGTAACTATTTAACATTTACATTTTTTATTAAATATGATCATGTATAACATTGAACGTTACTATTATAACATTGACAAACTCTAATAGATGTATTAGAAACATTACCGTTATAAATTTTTTTGATATGATCGTAAAACCAACAAATTAAATTGACAATTAAATCTAATCAATGTCAAATTTTCATATTATGGTTATGAATATTTAATTAGTTAATTCTAGTTCCGATCTGATTTAATAAGACCTTGTTTGTAATTTTAACATTGCAAAATCTAGAAAGTCAATCATAATAACTAATGAACTGTATCATTAGTATTGTTTTCTGAAATACCACCTTTCTAATTTCACTTTTTGTTTGAATTGTTTGAAAAGTATTTTTCTTTATTTAATTTGTAATTAATATTTTAAACCCCGCAGCAACGCGTGGGTGTCAATAACTCGTTATTATTATTAAGTCAATAATATATAATATTTATAAATGACAGATATCATAATAATAAATATGCAATATCATTGCATAATTATAAATATACCAATAAGTAATTAATAAATATCATTTTTATATTTATAGACATAAATTTTGTAATAAAAATATAGGAATTTTTTATAAATACATGATTAAGAAAATAGTATATTATAAAACCCAAAACTTTAATTGTTAATCGTTACGTTCTAAAACTTTTAAATACTACAGTTAATTGACAAAATTTTAAAAACATTTTTAAATATGATTGGCTATTTACATTATGACAAACACAAGCTATACATAATGATTAAAATAATTTGTCACAGTTGTATTATAAATTTGATTAGAATAATAAAATTAAGAAACTATAAGTATTTAGTGTTTTCGTTGGAGAGATCGTACGTAATTAATCTCAGCCGTCGAATCATGAGTAAAAAACCTACAAAATTATTATAAAGTTTTTAAAAATATATAAACATATATTATATTATTTTAAAAAACTTACATAAAGATTATAAAGTTTTTAAACAAAATAATCTGAGTAACGTCCAGGTAAAATATTAGTTTGTTTGTGTGTGTGTTTTTTTTTGTTTTGTGTGAGAGAGAAAATATAATCAAAATCTACTCATTATCATTAATTAGGCAGTGAAGAAATACTACTATATAATTCTCCATTATTGCGATGCATTTAATTCATCATTCATAATTGGGTTAAAACCGTAGAATAGCAGTATACTTTTTAAGATGTATAGTACGTGTACTTTTTATATTGTTAATATGATACATTTATTTTTTATGACCGGTTATTTCGTCTAGCTTTGCACAGTTGTGGGAGAGTCGTCGGTTTGAACTTGTTAACCGTTGGATCTGCGTGCAAATTGAGGAAAAGCTTCGCAACATGTAGTTCTTCGATCTGGACGGTGGAGATCGTCATTGGAGATTTCTGCAGAGGTATGTAGGTGTTTGAAGTTGACTATGCTGTGTAATTTCTCCTACCAAGTTATCACAATGACGAGAGAGTGTATTTGATGCTTCAATTATGGAAATTTGAATTAATAAAAAGAGAAATTTCACTCTTAACAGGTATAGCCAGTAACCGATTACCAAAGGTATCATATTGGTATGAAAAAAATGCAATACACATATCAAATTTGAACGATTCAGAAACGTAAACGTGTAATATGAATAATTAAAATAGTACATATACCATATTGATACATTTTAAAAAGTGCATAACTATTCTACGGCTTTAACCCTTCATCGTTTGACTGTTTTTTTGTATTTTTATAATTTTAATATCAAATGAGGTTCACATAATAAAATTTAGGTAAATTACTAATTCCGTGTAGGTGGTTTTCTAGAAATTATGGATTGAATCTTTTAATTTTAAAAATTACACTTACGGTCATTTTAGTTGATATATGTTTTGTTACGAATTTCATCCTTTGACTATTTAAAATGACCATTTTACCATTGTATATTTTTAATAATTATTATTAATGTTGTTTTTAATATTACTTCTGTTACCATTAAATAATAAACTAATCTAAAAATTAAAAATACTAGTTACTAATTTAATATAAAAGGAACAAAATTGATTAATAAAATATTAATAAAAAGAATAAGTTATTATTATTAATTAATAATTAATAATTAAACAATAATGTTTTGAGTTTAGATTTTTAAATTCTAAAAAATCAAACTTTTTTTTAAATCAGAAAATAAATGTAATCATTGTCAAAAAGTCATTAATTTATTTTTGACTTTTTAATTTTTTTTACATAAAGTAACCTTTTAAAAATACTTTTATAGTTTAAATATTTTTCAAAAACTTTTAAAAGTTAAAACATTTTTAAAAACTTTAATTGTTTTTTGTAACACCCTTCCCGATCCCGGAAATGTCACGTCAATACAATACACAGGTGGCAATATCTCAATAACTCTATCATGCACATGTTATAGGATAAACCCAAATCACTATTAATTTAAACCTTTCACATAAATATCATTAACATATAATCCACTAGATTACAACATCCCATAGACAAACACTAACACAAGCACGGATCACCCATCGCGAATCACCGTCCGTATGGAACTCATCACGGACCCCCGGACTGGATCTCATCTCATGCACATATATCACATATGTGGAAAATAGAATCATACCTGTGCTCGCGTCCCTGTCTCATTCATAGTACACAATATACACATACACGAAGCTAGCTACACAACTATGACTCGGAAAACAGTCCCGCGGTTTAGAAAAGAACTCGGGTACTCACCTGATCGATCTACTAATCCCGGAATCTCTGACTCGGCTCGGCTCGCTGACTCGTCCCTGAAATCACACAGATCCCAACCGTTAACAAGATTCTCAATATAACCGGAAAGCAGATCCGGACACGACACTTTAACATAACCGGACCCAATAATAATTACAACCGAAATCCCGAAGCTTAGACAAAACCCAACCCGAAAACGACTTCGACACATCCCGAAAACCCAACACAATATAACCCAACATCTCAAACGGATCCCGACCTTAACCTCAAACAAAACCCGAAGCCCCGACGAAAACCCGATTTAGACTCAAAAAGCAAACCAACGAAACCCCGGAAACCCAACCCGAACACGACCCTATAACAGCCCCGACGGAACCCCAACTCAAACCCCATGCATAACCCGGCCCAGCAGCTAACCGCGCCGCGCCTCCTACACACCGCGCCGCGCCCCTCGTCCCCTGCGCGTCGCGCCGCGATCATGCGTCTGCACTCACCCCTGCTCTTCGATTTCCATGGCTGAACCAGAGGGGTTTCAACCCTCCTCTCTCGATTTCCAGCAACAAAGTACACTAAACTCGCATATAATAAACCCTTATACTCCAGAACAAACTCTTAACATCACACACACATATATCTTGAATTTATACCACTAAATCATTAAATTCCTTACCTCAACTTGATCAAGAACACCCAAAGAGGAAGAAGACAACTCAAATCCAGCAACCAACTTTGATTACCTTCAAATCCCTTGCTGCCCCAGAAGTTCACACACACCCACACACTGATTTCACACACACACGCATGATTCTAAATGAAGAAGGAAGAAAAAGAAGTCACGTATATGTTTATCTCCATTTTGGCCGGTCCCGAACCCATTAACCCGAACCCGATACCCCATTTTCACAATTAATATCCCTTTAACCCATTTAACTCCACGAACCCAAATATATAATTAATTCACTAATATTATAACTCGGAGACACGCAGCTAATAAACCCGACACATATATATCCACTAATCGGGATCTCATTGGCCCAACACGATAATAATTATTTAAACATCCACTAAAATAATTCCACGCAATTATCACAAAAACGGGATGTTACATTTTTAAAAGTTAAAAAATTTTAAACATTTTTAAGTAATAATTTTAAATTGTTTTTTAAAAAGTTCTAGAAAAATATCAATTTTTTTCTTTTTGAAAAGCTTAAAATTATTTTATTGTTTATGAAAATGTTTAATGTTTTCTAAAAAATTCAATAAGAAAACCTAAAGTTTAAAAAACCATATTTTTATCTTTTTTTAATTACCAAATTGATGAGAATAGAATTTTATATGTTTTTGTTTTAATTATCATTATGATCTTTTAATATAAAAATGAGTACTTAATGAAATTAATTTATTTTATGATTTAAAAAAATTTACATTTTATTTTAAAAAGTTTAAAAAACCTAAACTCAATATTTTTTAGTTTTTAAATAATAATAATGATTATATCTCATTGTAAATATTTTATTTTTGATTGTTTATGTAAATTACATGAAATTAATTTTCCTATTTTTTCAAAAACAATTCGATTAGTTTATTATTTTATAATAATAAAAATAATACAACATTAATGATAAAATTAAAATAAGCAATGGTAAAATGGTTATTTTAAATGGCCAAGGGATGAAATCCATAACAAAACGTCAACCACAAGAACTGTTAGTGTAATTTTTAAAGTTAAAGAATGCAATCCATAATTCTAGTAAACCACATAGACAAAATTTGTAATTCACCCTAAAATTTAATCTAATGTAGAACAAGATTCGCATAATATAATTTAATTTAACATAGAACCAGATTCACATAATAAAAGAATAAATTTAATAAATGTTCACCTATACCATTTATGTTTCATTAAGATTGACAAATTACAATAACCTTCTAGTTATATCACCCCACTCTATGCACCATCTTCTCCAGTCCTCTAAGAGCGTCTTTCGATTATGGTCCATGGAAAGCTTTCTGCAATTTCAAAATATGAGTGTCATGATGCAGGGAACATTGCTCCAATCAGAATGATGGTTATTGACAACAACAAGAGGTTCCTTGATGTTGTGGCTAGGGTCTTTACTCGATACTCCTTCGAAGGTAATCATCGAACATCATATCTTAATTTTAGACTATAATCGTACATTTTTACGAATGGTTTTTGTCTAAGGAGAATAGTCCGAATGCACTTTTGTATGTTTTCGTAGTTTTCCCGTTGTTACGGTTCATCATTTGAATAGATCTCTTATATGATGATAATTTTTGTCAAAAGGGCTTATAAATGTTACATGAAAATCTTTAAATAACTATTTCAACATTAAAAAAAAATGAACACAAACATTGACATTTTAAGTATGGTATTTTTTTAGTGCATTTAATTAAACAATAATGTTTAAGGACTTTGGTAAACCAAAATTTATTAAAAGAATGGTCATTTAAAAATTGACGGTTGTGGGAGTCAAAAAATGCATAAATATACGTAACTGAGACAACTCCTACAAAATTTTTGTTTAATAATAATTGTTATTTAAAAGTACATATATGAACTTAAAATATGAGTATAGACATAATAAATGAATAATATAAAGGGTAAATTATCTTTGTTGTTTGTGGGAGATATTAATTTGGTTCCTAACTTCCTGTATATCTTACATAAATGGTCTTGTGGTTTATATGAGATTATAGTTTTAATTTGAAAAATTTTATTACACAACAAGTCTCTAAAATCAAAATATTGTAACATTTTAGATACCTGAAACTAACGGCAGTTAACTTCGATCGTTAGTTTCAGAAGATTTTTGTCGATCTATATTTCAGGGACTATTTGTGTAATTTTCTAATGTTTTTTAATATTGTGTTTTTTATATTTTAATTTATATCTTTTGTATTTTTTGGATTTCTTTTTTTTTTATCATTTAATTATCCAAATGTAACATTTTATTTTTTGTTTGTTCTGTTTTAGTTACTAATTTTTTATTACAATTTGTATGTTAATTTTATTATCAGTGATACCTTTTTAATATATTAATATAATTATTTATTTAAGATTATTATACGCGGGACAATATTTCTTTAATTTTTTTCAATTAGTTATTGAATGAATATTTCTCTATTCTTTTTTTCATTTAGAAAAAAATAAAATTATGTTGTAGTTTTTTTCATTCGGAAAATTTAAAATCGAAATGATGTAACACTCTGCCCGATCCCGGAAATGTCACGTCAATACAATACACAGGTGGCAATAATCGCAATAACTCTATAATACACAAGTCAAGAGAACACACTGAAATCACTGATAATTTAAACTTTCGCAGTAATATCATTAACACATATTATCCGCTAAATCACATAAGCCCAAAGGTGCTAACATAAACTGTACTGATCAGATCATTACACAAAATTAACACAAAGCTTCCCAGATAGCTCCCGACCCCAGCTCGTCAAGCACGACTGCTAATCCTGTCACTGATATCCTGAACATGGAAGACTCGAATACGTAAGCTCGAAAGCTCGTGAGTACTCGAGGGTTAGACTCTGCACAGAAAACACGTAACAGGCGTACACATAGCACATACACACGCACAAGCTCTATCTCTGTCCCTGGCACTCAACAATATAAAGCAGGTATAAACACAAAGCATGAGATCCCAAGCCCTGCACACAATATCACTGAGGGGGACCCTTCCCCAGCTAACGACCGTGTACACCGGTGGTTAGCCACAACCCTGTAGCACGGGCGCGAACCGGCTACAGGCCCTGCCGTGTATACACGCCCCAAGGACTGTTAGGGACAGTCAACCCACGCGATCACCCATCGCGAATCACCGTCCGTATGGAACTCATCACGGACCCCCGGACTGGATCTCATCTCATGCACATATATCACATATGTAGGAATAGAATCATACATGTGGCTCACGTCCCTGTCTCTTTCACAATACACAATATACACATATACAAAGCTAATTGCACAATTATGACTCGGAAAACGGTCCCGCGGTTTAGAAAAGAACTCGGGTACTCACCTGATCAGTCCACTAATCTCGGAATCTTTGACTTGGCTCGGCTCGCTGACTCGTCCCTGAAATTACACAAATCCCAACTCGTTAACACAAATCCACGAACACATATCACAAACTCATAATGAACTTAACTCGAACCCAAAAGCAACCCCTAACCGAATCCCAAAACCCTAACTCGAAACAACCCCGATGAAGCCCCGAGAACTCGATTAAAACCCGACCCAAAATAATTCCAACAATTTCCCGAAAACCCAACGAAACATAACCCAAAATTCCAAACGGAACCCGACTCCGTAACCTCATAAATGATCCCAACCATTAACAAGATTCTCAATATAAACGGAAAGCAATTCCGGACTCAACATTTTAATATAACCGAACCCAATAATAATCCCGATCGAAGCCCAGACAAAACCGAGCTTGAAAAGAACCTCAATATAATCCCAATGTCTCAAAAGCATCCCACAAAACCCCGACTCAGAAACAGCCCCAACGGGACCCCGAAATCAGCCCGAACGCCCCAAAACATGCCAAAACCGACCCTTCCCCCCCTGACTACCGAACGCGCCCGCGCCCCCGGCCCTGACCGCGCCGCGCTCGCCTTACCCGCGTCGCGCCCACGCTCACCCGAGCGCGGCCGCGCTCCCTGCGCTCATCTTCTTCCTGCTTTTGCTGCTCTGTTTCGGCCAAGGGTGAAATACCCTCCATACTCTCCGATTTTCAGCACCAATATACATAAAACTCATATATATACAACCCACATAATTCCAGAAATCAAAACCCTCAATATCACACACACATATCTTGAATTTTAATAACCCAACCCATGATTCTTACCTCAAGAACACAAGTTGAAGATGGTGAAGATGATTAACACAATTCCAGCAATCAATTGAAGTTATAGATGCTATTCTTGTTGATTTTACACACAATACACACACACACTTCTCTGTTGCTGCCCCAAAAGAAGAGAAAGGAAAAGAGGCGTACACGTATATATTATTTCATCTTTTAGCGGGTTCCGACCCAATAACCCGATCCCGACACCCCATTTTCACAATTAAAATCCACTTAACCCATTTAATTCCACGAACCCAAATATACAATTAATCCATTAAATTAATTATTCAACGCCACGTAACTCGCAAACCCGACACGTATAATCCACTACTCGGGTTCTCATTGGTCCGACACAAATATAATTATTTAAACATCCACTAAAATAATTCCACGCAATTATCTCGAAAACGGGATGTTACAAATCCTCCCCTCTTAAAAAGATTCCGTCCCCGGAATCTATCGCAAGCCATTCGCAATACACATCTCTAAGTCAAATCCCCGAAAATGTTGACTCACAACTCTCGATATAATTATCAACACTCTTGATAAATTCGCATTTGAACTCTGAATGGCACAATCATCACTAATACACGTATTCACTTCACAGTTAGTCAATCCACTAATAGCTCATTTAAATCCCCTAATTTACATATCGGCAACTGATAGATCCTCTATTCACAGAGTCTTCACGTGGCGTCACCTCATAAGCCACCGGATCCACGTATCATCTCAACCATCAATCTTCACTCTCTTTCATCGCATACTCGCATAGCTCTATATATGTCATCTACTAACATAACACACAAAGACATCTCCATCGAATCACTAAACGCAAGCTCATAAACATGGTAAACTCATAATGGAATAAATCCACTCTCAATAGACTAATCCGCTATCACAACAGAATCCTCAACTCTTTTCACTACAACAGATAAACACATCACATAAAACGCAATATTATAGATATGGATAGCACACACAAATTTGAATCCACTAATCATAGCACAATACCCAACCCCAGAAATCTGATAACCCATCTTACCACAATATATCCCACTCTCACACACATACCCAGACATAACAATCCCATATAACCCATACACAACCATTCCACGCCTCTGTCACTGAGCCACATAATCACAGACAAAACGAAGCAGTCACACGCAACAGAACACATACACTTATCACAGACATAGCCCAACAACCCGCCCCGCACTGAAACACACTTAAAGCAAGCTCAGGAAAACATACCCGAAACCATACCAGCATCATCTCGAGATTCCTCTGCAGTCGCCTGAAAGACTCGACCCCGCACCCGAGAATCATGACGGCCGGATGACGACGGCTCTGCTCTGGCCCCACTAGAACTCGCACCATGCACTGCCGGCCCCGGCTCTGGACAATCTCGTACTCTGTGCTCCGGTCTCCCACAACGGAAGCACAATGGCTCTGGAACTGTACACGTGGCGACAGCATGCCCACGCTAACCGCATCGATAACACCTGGGCACACACGGCCCACTGTGGCGACGGTGGCATCTCGGGCACTCCCGATCTCCAGCCGAACTATCTCCTCTATCTCCCTCATCTCGAGGTCTCTGCCCTACACTGCTCTGGCTCTGCCCTGTATATCTCGAACTATGCCTCTTACTCTGACTATCTGATCGCTGGCTCCGCCTCGGTCCACTCGACCTCCGTTCTCTATCTCCATCTCTGTCTCTGTCTCGCTTGTCTCTCGAACTCTGACCCGAACGCCGCTCCCTGGAATCGTCTCTGGAATGCCTCCGATCTCTCGAGGACTGTTCGGGAGTCCTTACACGTCTGCGCTGAAAGGATGGGTCTTCTCTCTACTTGGCTATCTCCCGCTCCCTGATGCGGGCCATCTCTAACGCTCTGGCGAAGGTAGGCGTCTCGTGCATCCCAACGAACTCTCTAACATCAGGTCGCAGTCCATCAATGAATGCATCGACCTTTCGCTGCTCGGTGGCGATGTGATGGGTGGCAAACTGCGAATACTCATTAAACTGGTCCACGTACTGCTGCACTGTCATCTCGCCCTGCTGCAGATGCAAAAACCGACGCTCCATCTCTCGTCTCTCATCTCTAGGAATATACAGCAGCTCGAACACAGCCCTGAACTGATCCCACGTCATCGCATAAGCCGCAGAAGATGTCATCGCTGACTCAATAGATTTCCACCACTGAGATGCTCCTCCTCTCAACAAATAAGTTGCATACCCCACCATATCCCTCGGCTCCACGTGCGCAACCCAAAAAGCAGCCTCTACCTCGCGCTCCCATGTCATAGCCATCCCTGGCTCACCCCCGCCTCTAAACTCTGGCGGATTCCCGGTCATGAAATCCTTAAACGAACCCCCTCGCCGCGATGTAGATGAAGAGGCACCCGCACCCGTATCCGGACCACCCCCAGCACGTGGTCCCATACCCTGATCCTGTTCCCGCTCCTGCTCCCTCTGCTGCCTGTAAAACTCGGTCAATACCCCCAGAAGCTCTGACTTGCGAATGAACTCATCCTCTACCGGCTTGCCCGCGCCGGATCCCTCGCCCTGATCTGCCATAACTATCTTCACAAACCAAAACAATTAAGAACCATAGATAGATCACTCAGCGTTATACACTAGGCCAGGTTAGTTAATTCCACTAAAATCAATCACAATGGATCCCCCATGGATCGAAACAAGGTTTAAGTTAAGCATCCACTAATTGATACTCAGACTTCAAACCACAAGCTCTGATACCATGCTGTAACACCCTGCCCGATCCCGGAAATGCCACGTCAATACAATACACAGGTGGCAATAATCGCAATAACTCTATAATACACAAGTCAAGAGAACACACTGAAATCACTGATAATTTAAACTTTCGCAGTAATATCATTAACACCTATTATCCGCTAAATCACATAAGCCCAAAGGTGCTAACATAAACTGTACTGATCAGATCATTACACAAAATTAACACAAAGCTTCCCAGATAGCTCCCAACCCCAGCTCGTCAAGCACGACTGCTAATCCTGTCACTGATATCCTGAACATGGAAGACTCGAATACGTAAGCTCGAAAGCTCGTGAGTACTCGAGGGTTAGACTCTGCACAGAAAACACGTAACAGGCGTACACATAGCACATACACACGCACAAGCTCTATCTCTGTCCCTGGCAATCAACAATATAAAGCAGGTATAAACACAAAGCATGAGATCCCAAGCCCTGCACACAATATCACTGAGGGGGACCCTTCCCCAGCTAACGACCGTGTACACCGGTGGTTAGCCACAACCCTGTAGCACGGGCGCGAACCGGCTACAGGCCCTGCAGTGTATACACGCCCCAAGGACTGTTAGGGACAGTCAACCCACGCGATCACCCATCGCGAATCACCGTCCGTATGGAACTCATCACGGACCCCCGGACTGGATCTCATCTCATGCACATATATCACATATGTAGGAATAGAATCATACATGTGGCTCACGTCCCTGTCTCTTTCACAATACCCAATATACACATATACAAAGCTAATTGCACAATTATGACTCGGAAAACGGTCCCGCGGTTTAGAAAAGAACTCGGGTACTCACCTGATCAGTCCACTAATCTCGGAATCTTTGACTTGACTCGGCTCGCTGACTCGTCCCTGAAATTACACAAATCCCAACTCGTTAACACAAATCCACGAACACATATCACAAACTCATAATGAACTTAACTCGAACCCAAAAGCAACCCCCAACCGAATCCCAAAACCCTAACTCGAAACAACCCCGATGAAGCCCCGAGAACTCGATCAAAACCCGACCCAAAATAATTCCAACAATTTCCCGAAAACCCAACGAAACATAACCCAAAATTCCAAACGGAACCCGACTACGTAACCCCATAAATGATCCCAACCATTAACAAGATTCTCAATATAAACGGAAAGCAATTCCGGACTCAACATTTTAATATAACCGAACCCAATAATAATCTCGATCGAAGCCCAGACAAAACCGAGCTTGAAAACAACCTCAATATAATCCCAATGGCTCAAAAGCATTCCCACAAAACCCCGACTCAGAAACAGCCCCAACGGGACCTCGAATTCAGCCCGAACGCCCCAAAACATGCCAAAACCGACCCTTCCCCCCTGACTACCGAACGCGCACGCGCACCCGACCCCGACCGCGCCGCGCTCGCCTTACCCGCGTCGCGCCCACGCGCTCCCTGCGCTCATCTTCTTCCTGCTTTTGCTGCTCTGTTTCGGCCAAGGGTGAAATACCCTCCATACTCTCCGATTTTCAGCACCAATATACACAAAACTCATATATATACAACCCACATAATTCCAGAAATCAAAACCCTCAATATCACACACACACATATCTTGAATTTTAATAACCCAACCCATGATTCTTACCTCAAGAACACAAGTTGAAGATGGTGAAGATGATTAACACAATTCCAGCAATCAATTGAAGTTATAGATGCTATTCTTGTTGATTTTACACACAATACACACACACACTTCTCTGTTGCTGCCCCAAAAGAAGAGAAAGGAAAAGAGGCGTACACGTATATATTATTTCATCTTTTAGCGGGTTCCGACCCAATAACCCGATCCCGACACCCCATTTTCACAATTAGAATCCACTTAACCCATTTAATTCCACGAACCCAAATATACAATTAATCCACTAAATTAATTATTCAACGCCACGTAACTCGCAAACCCGACACGTATAATCCACTACTCGGGTTCTCATTGGTCCGACACAAATATAATTATTTAAACATCCACTAAAATAATTCCACGCAATTATCTCGAAAACGGGATGTTACAAATGATTTAAAAAATAAAATTATGTTGAATATATATATATATATATATATATATATATATATATATATATATATATATATATATATATATATATATATATATATATATATATATATAATCAGGTTCATCATTGTACCTATGAGATTCCAGCGTACCCTAATGTGAATGATCATTCACATATATATTTTTTAAAAGACATGTATAAGACAACATTATAAAACTATTTTTCAAAAGAAGCAACATCATAATTCTTGTGAATGGTAAAAAAAGATCATGTGAATGGTCATTCACACCATTCACATTGTGTGAAATGACCATTCACATGGATGACCATTCACATAAATATGCATTGAGCATTCACATAAGTTTTAAGGACACAGAAAGTGTGAATGTATGTGAAATTCATATATCATGTGTATAACATTAGATTAAACATGGTTATGAGAAAAAAATTTTAAAAAAAGTTTTTTAAGGTTGGTACCTTCGGGTGCACTTGATTTCGAGAGGTACTTATTTGAACCTGACTCTCTCTCTCTCTCTCTCTCTCTCTCTCTATATATATATATATATATATATATATATATATATATATATATATATATATATATATATATATATATGAGATCATTGCAGAACCTAAATTTAGTGTAGAACCGTAGAACCAATATCGTCCATAAATTAGATTAATCTAATGGTCTTGATTAAAACCATAAAGTTTGGAATTAGTGTAAAAAAGATTGGCATTAGAGATTTTTTAATTCGGGTAAAAAAGGAATAGATTGGAAATAGCAAAAAGATTGACATTAGTAAAATAAATATCCTTTTTCTTTAAATTAAAATAACATTAATATGATTAATTGTTAAATCAAAATAATTATACCATAAAAACGAGAATTTTATTCTCTTTAAAACGAGACCGGTCATGATATGTTTTTTCCGAAAAAATTTTACGTGTTTATTTTTCGTAAAAAAAATTACTCAGACCATCATGCAATGTAGCATGGCCGGTATCATTCAATGTGGATTGACCATTTGATATCGTATATTCAACGTCGATGCAACACTGAATGTACATTCAAAATTAACAGAACCAAAATAATTGTCAAAACTAGTAGTCAAAAGTTGGTTGATTTAATGAGAACAGTAATGGCATATTTTTTTCGAAAAAATTTTACGTATTTATTTTTCGTAAAAAAAAATACCCAGACCACGATGCAATGTAGCATGACCGATATTATTCAATGTCGAATGAACACTTGATGTCGGATATCCAACGTCGATGCAACACTGCATGTACATTCAAAATTAACAGAACCAAAATAATGGTCAAAATTAGTAGTCAAAAGTTGATTGATTTAATAAGAATAGCAATGATATATTTTTTTCGAAAAAATTTTACGTGTTTATTTTTCGTAAATTTTTTTTTTACCTAGACCTCCATTCAATATATTATATAGAGATCATTCAATGTCGAATTACAGTTTATATCATACATTCAATACTGCATGTACCTTCGATATTAAAAGAGTAAAAAATGGTCAAAGTGGGCAGTCAAACTTGGTAGGCTATTATTAATTCAATGTTAATTGTATAATTACCATCTTATCCCTAGTGTTATATAATAATCCAATAGTTTAGATTGGTTTTATAGTTCTGCACTAAATTAAGGTTTTGCAATGATCCCAACCCTATATATATATATATATATATATATATATATATATATATATATATATATATATATATATATATATATATATATATATATATATATATATATATATATATATATATATAAAGATTCAGGTTCAAAAAAGGTACCTCTCGAAATCAAGTGCACCCGAAGGTACCAACCTTAAAAAACTTTTTTAAATTTTTTTTTCTCATAAGCATGTTTAATTTAATGTTATACACATGATATATGAATTTCACATACATTCACACTTTCTGTGTCCTTAAAAATTATGTGAATGCTCAATACATATTTATGTGAATGGTCATCCATGTGAATGGTGATTTCACACAATGTGAATGGTGTGAATGATAATTCACATGATCTTTTTTTACAATTCACAAGATTTATGATGTTGCTCCTTTTGAAAAAAAGTCTTATAATGTTGTCTTATACATGTCTATTAAAAAAAAATATGTGAATGATCATTCACATTAGAGTACGCTGTAATCTTATAGGTACGCTGATGAACCTGATTCTATATATATATATATATATATATATATATATATATATATATATATATATATATATATATATATATATATATATATATATATAGGTTCAAGTGAGTACCACCTCTAATGCAGCGCACCAGAAGGTACCACCCTTAACAGTAATTTTTTTGAATTTTTTTTCATGAACATGTTCTAATTAACATTACACAGATCATATGTGAATTTCACGCAAATCCGATCACTCTAAGTGCATGAAAACACGCATCACATAAATGCGCGTTCACATGTCTTCAAAATTATGTAAGTGTGTGTTCACATCATTTTTTAGGAGCTATAAAGATGTGAATTTATGTGAAATTTACATATGATCTTCATAACGTTAATTAAAACATGTTTATGAAAAAAAAATTAAAAAAAGTTTTTTTAAAGGTGGTACCTTCTGGTGCGCTGCATAAGGGTGGTACTCTCTCGAACCATATTATATATATATATATATACATATATATATGTATATATATATATATATACATATATATATCAATTGGATATTTATATATATATATATATATAGATTTGGGTTCAAATGAGTACCACTAGTTTAGCGGAGTACCGGAGGTACCTCGCTTAAAACTATTTTTTTTGAAATTTTTTTTCATAATCATGTTTAAATTAATAATATAAGACTACTTGCAAATAATCACACCTAAACACACACTAGAACTATGTGAAACGTGCAAGTTCACATAAACTGCATTGTTGTGAACGTATGTTCACAGCTAAGCATGTTCACATGAATTTTTTCACGTTCACATGACTTTTAAGAGGCTAGAAAGTGTGAATGTGTGTAATCTTTTACGAATAGGCTTATATTATTTGTATCTAAATTAATATAAAAAAAATTACAAAAAAAAAACTTTTTTTCGG
Source organism: Centrapalus pauciflorus (assembly GCA_020465985.1). NCBI lineage: Eukaryota > Viridiplantae > Streptophyta > Magnoliopsida > Asterales > Asteraceae > Centrapalus > Centrapalus pauciflorus. The sequence continues at coordinate 213,994 of JAANYP010004031.1, forward strand.
AGCATGTTCACATCTTAAACCCGTGTGTTCACAGGTACTCACGGTACTCTGCATTTTTTAGGTACTCACACGAACCATATTCTATATATATATATATATTGGTATGTATGGATATTTAATTAACAATGCATGGATTTAACAATTTATCTCAATTGATTTAATTTGTTTTAATTAATATGAATTAATGTGTTTTAATTAGTCACGACTGTTGATCATGGTCGCACTGCTTTGTCGATACTATCCAAAAAGGAAGAGAAATTTGATCAAGTGATGATTGATGTTAACTTGAGCGATGTCAATGCACATTCTTTACTTCGATTATCAAGGACACTGAATCTGCAAGCTATATGTAAGTTTTACGGTAAATATTTAAAAGTGTACTACAGTTTCATCAAATATACATACGGGGAATTGCTCAAAATAACAAGTAATTTTTTCTTTTTTTTTCTTATTATAAATAGCAATCTCGTAAATTTTGTCCCAAATAATAGAACCAACTTTTGGTTTACTTTCGATTATAGTATTTAACCGGTAAAAAACAAGTAAATTGTTATTTCAAACAATATATTAAATGGTAAAAAATAAAACTCATTGTCATAATAAGAAAAAATAAAATAAAAAGCAGGTTGTTATTTCAAACAAGAAACCATATATATAACCCTTACCGGTTAACTTTTTTTGTTTACCGGTTAAATGCAATAATTGGGAATGAACAAAGAGTTGGTTTCTTTATTTGGTTCAAATTTACGAGATTGTAATAATAAGTAAAAAAGGAAAAGTTGTTTGTTATTTTAAGCAATTACCGAATATATATTTAATAAAGACTTTTCTTGCTCTAAACCTATAATACATTTTTTTGGTAAATGCATGCTAAGTTTTAAGATTATACTATGTTTTTTTTGGTTGTCAGTGTGATATAAATAAGTGATATTTCCTTGTAATTTTCTTTTTAACCGGAAAAATATATTAGTAATATAAGGTAGTCTTTGGTTTGCGGGATTTCAGAGAACTGGTGGGATTTTTATTTGAAAATCTTTCTCTAATCATGTTTGGCAAAAAAAAAAAAAAAAGGATTTCATTTTTCTTTAGAATTTCATAATCATTTTTTTGAGACTTTCGAATTCTTTCCGACCCTCCTATTATTTCAAAATCTCCTATCTATACATTTCAAATTCCTAACCAAATAACAATATTACCCATCATAACCGTAACCTAACTTCATTCTACGTATACCTATTAACCCTACTCTTAGCAATGGGGCGGGGCGGGGATCACTGTTCTCATCCCCGTCCCCGCTTTATAATTCTTTCCCCCATCTCCGGCCCCATCCCCGTCGGGAAATGAGTTTCTATTCTCATCCCCGTCCCAATCGGGGATCGGGGATCCCCGTCGGGGAATCGGGTTTTCAATTTCCTAATTATTTAAGTTTAAACTATAAATAATAATTTGGTAAAAAAATATATGTAAATAAACTTTAAAAAATTTAATTCAAACATATTTGAGGTGTGGATTGGGTTCACATGAGAACCCCTCATTACCGTGAGAACGTGAGAACCACTCTAAAAATTGTGCATCCACTGTATATAATTGTGCATTTGATACTAAAATTAAATGTTTTCGATATATTTATGCATTTCATATAAAAGTTTACGCATCTCATGCTATAATTTATCCATTTTATGTACGAATTGTGCATTTAAGAAAATTTGTGCATTTGATGTTCAAATTTGTGCATTTAGTTTATAATTTAATGAATGTAAGTTTTGAATGTAATTTTAATGTTAAATTATGATATTTATTAATATTTAAGACTAATAATGATTTTAAGTAAAACTTTTAATTTTAAAATTTGTGCATTTGATGTACAAATTTGTGCATTTTGGAGTGGTTCTCACGTTCTCACGGTAACAAGGGTTCTTACTGGAACCCAACCCTTTGAGGTGTTTACATATATAATGTATAATTTATAATAAAACTAAAACAAAGAAATGGATGCAAAACATTTATAAAACCAATAAAATGAAAAATAAAAATAGTATTTTAAATTATAGAAAAGACATATACAATTATATTTAATATATTATATAAAATGTAATGAATAATTTATATTGTAAAGTTAAATATATGTAATAATTTATACTAAAACATAATTATAACCGGGGTCGGGGATTAAACTTTCTCTCATCCCCATTAAATTAAATCGGGGATTCCCCGTCCCCATCCCCATCCCCGGTCAACTCGACCCTACCCTTCCAACACCGACCCCACTCCACCACATCCTTCCGTAACTACATATACCCAACAATGATAATATCAAACACTGCCTACCTACACCAATCAATCGTATCATACTCTATCGTACCTATCCACCCCTACCTACCATATCTACCCATCCTACCCCAACCTAACTAGACATCGTATCTTAATTTCGCCCATCCTACTTCACTAATATCTAAATATACATACCCACCTCATACTACCATTTCTCACCCAACCCACCATTACCTCCCATACATACCACCTACCTTACCCCCACCCATCCCACACCAAATACACATCGTATCCTACCCTCATCCATCTTACATTACCCACATCTACTTATACACACTCATCCCACACTGGCCTTCACATCCCATCTCATCCCAGCATACCCTACCTACCCACCCACCCATTCCTACCATGCCACCCTACCTCTACCTATCTACACATTGTCCACCTTTTAACATACCCTATCTTACTTCTTGTACATCTACATACTTTACCCATATAATTTTGACATATTTACAAATAAACAAAATTTTACAAATAATTGAACTTGAAATCCTACAAACCAAACACATGACATGATTCAAATTATGTCACATTTGAATCCTGTCATTTTCAAATTTCGTCATATTTAAATCCTGGTATATCAAAATCCTGTAATCCAAACGCTACCTAATTTCTTTTTTTATAATTGATGAAAATTTTTATTTCACAATTTGAATCCTCCAAAAATTTGTGTGTTTAGATTTGCATATTAACAGTTATTAGCATTAATTTTGTGTTTCTAAATAAAGAAAAGATGAAAATATATTTGACGATCAAAATCATTTTGCATAAAGTTTTAAATTTGGTGGTGAAATTACAGTATTATAAAAACTTTATGACTTAATTTCTGTGAAGCATTTTTAAAAATACAATTTGAAAATTCAGTTTTATAAAAACTTGAATATTTACACCATGCCAATGTGAATGAAATATGATATAATTAGGTCCATTTCAACATTTGCAATTGTATCTGGATTCTATAGTTCTCCTCACTTCCATATTTAAAAATTATTTTCTACAATTATTGATGTGAAACTTTTTACCAATTTGTATAAGTTTGTACATTTATAAGTTGGGGTAGTATTGAAAAAATCCTACGGTAGATAATTAATTTATCGATTAAGTTACTGAATATATTTTCGAATGTTTAAGTACTTACACAATTTTTTTATTCAAGACTATATTTTTGACTTTATAGTAGGTCATTAACCGGTAAACAATATTATGACTTAAATGACAAAAAAAAGTCCAATAACTTAATTGAGAAAATAGAAATAGAAATTTAAGTTGTTTTATATATGGATAATTGTGTAAAAAACCATCAAGTTGAATCATTTTTGTGATTAAGACCTCTAACCATTTTTCATTGCACAAAAAACCTCCAACATGCCAAATCTCACGGAATTAGGATATTACCGGTTGTAACCGATTGAAAGTCGTAGGCCACCGCGACAAGTCATTAGTGTCCACCGGAATTTTGCCGAAAAAGTAAATTCCAATAAAAAACACAGATTTGGACAAATAAATCAACAAGAAATGTGAATTTGAATTATTCGCTAGAAAAAAGATTCTTCGGAGACTAAGTATTGGTTAGCATATTGCAATCGGTTCATCAGGTTGCAATTCATTTTTTTTGAAAAAAAACCTTACTTTGATAATTTGTAGTTAGTTTGAGATTTTTTGTGCAATGAAAAATGATTAAGGGTTTTAATCACAAAAATGATTTAAGTTGAGGGTTTTTTGCACAAATATCCATTTTATATAATGTTAAATCGTTCAATGGACTAAATTTTTACAGGGTAAACATGTCATAAGTAAAACACATATGTAAAAAAAATAAAAATTATTGAGCAACTTAAACACTCAGAAATTCGAAATTCTATTGACTTAATCGATAAATTAATAAAAATTTATAGGGTCTCGTTTAAACCCAAAAAAATTAAAATACACGTGACTTGAACTTACCCGACCCGACCAAAACTATTTCAGGTTTCTTGTAATGTCTCATTAATTTCATGTTACCATATCTTTGAAGTGGTGTCTAAGGATGATGGTGATGAAACTCTGCTAAAAGCTTTAAAGGATGGAGCATTGCTTGTAGTCAAACGGCCATTAAATATTGATGACATAAAGCTACTCCGACAACATGCCATTCGAAAGAGGGTTGAAGATCGTGATAAACGTAATGCTGCAGATACGTTTATCCATGAACCAACCGTTGGTAGCCATAGTGTTGTGAGTACACTTACTAGGGTTGTGAAAGAAGAGTCAATCTCAGACTTTGACGAAGGAAGTTTGTTGGGGTGTGTTAGTAATGCGAGGAAGAAAAAAGATTCGATGACATGGACTACAGAACTACATGCGAAGTTTTTGAATATCGTCTATCAACTCGGGAAAGGAAGTAAGTTTATCTATATTGATCAATTATCGATACATTATCATGATAACAAACATAAGAATTAGGAAGAATTACACACAGATATATATTTTTTCTAAACTTCCAAATATCATATATATATATATATATATATATATATATATATATATATATATATATATATATATATATATATATATATATATATATATATATATATATATATATATATATAGATAGATTTAGGTTCAAGTGAGTACCACCTCTAATGCAGCGCACCAGAAGGTACCACCCTTAAAAGTAATTTTTTGAAATTTTTTTTCATGAACATGTTCTAATTAACATTACACAGATCATATGTGAATTTCACGCAAATCCGAACACTCTAAGTGCATGAAAACACGCATCACATAAATGCATGTTCACATGTCTTCAAAATTATGTAAGTGTGTGTTCACATCATTTTTTAGGAGCTAGGAGATGTGAATGTATGTGAAATTTACATACGATCTTCATAATGTTAATTAAAACATGTTTATGAAAAAAAAAATTTTAAAAAGTTGTTTTAAAGATGGTACCTTCTGGTGCGCTGCATTTGGGTGGTACTCTCTCGAACCATATTCTATACATATATATATATATATATATATATATATATATATATATATATATATATATATATATATATATATATATATATATATATATATATAGGGAGGTTCAATGGAAAACCAACATGGAAATGAAAACATGTGAAAATCACAATACACCACCACAAATGCATCAAATTCGCCGCGTGATGCATCAATATTCCGCGTGATGCATCAATATTCCGCGTGATGCATCAAATTTTCTGCGTGATGCATCAAAATCTCATGTGATACATCACCTTATTTACGATCATGCCACCGCGTTTTTCAAGAAATGCACCAAATCGGACGGTATACGTAGGTTTCCATAGTTTTCAGGTGCATAGTGGTTTTCCATTGAACCCACCCATATATATATATATATATATATATATATATATATATATATATATATATATATATATATATATATATATATATATATATATATATGTTCAGGTGAGTACCACCCATTATGCAGCGCAATAGAAGGTACCACCCTTAAAAGTAATTTTTTTGAAATTTTTTTTCATGGACATGTTTTAATTAATATAATGAAGATCATATGTAAATTGCACGCAAATCCGAACACTCTAAATGTATGAAAACACGCATCACATAAATGCGCGTTCACATATATTGAAAATAATATAAGTGTGTGTTCACTTCATTTTTTAGGAGCTATGAGATGTGAATGCATGTGAAATTTTCATATGATCTTCATAATGTTAATTAAAATATTTTATGAAAAAAAATTTTAAAAAAAGTCTTTTAAAAGTGGTACCTTGTGTTAAACTGCATAATGGGTGGTACTATCTCGAACCATAATATATATATATATATATATATATATATATATATATATATATATATATATGTATATGTATATGTATATAGTCAGGTTTAAAAAAGTAACTCTCGAAATCAAGTGCATCCGAAGGTACCAACTTTAAAAAACTTTTTTTAAAATTTTTTTTCTTATAATCATGTTTAATATAATGTTATGCGCATGATATATGAATTTCATATACATTCACATTTTCTGTGTCCTTAAAAATTATGTGAATGCTCAATGCATATTTATGTGAATGGTCATTCACACCATGCACATGGTGTGAATGACCATTCACATAATTTTTTTTACCATTCACAAGATTTATGATGTTGCTTCTTTTGAAAAAAAGTCTTATAATATTGTCTTATACATGTCTATTTAAAAAAAATATATGTGAATGATCATTCACACTAGGGTACGCTGGAATCTTATAGGTACGCTAATGAACTTGTACCTATATATATATATATATATATATATATTTATAGAATATGGTTCGAGAGAGTACCACCATTATGCAGCGCACCAGAAGGTACCACCTTTAAAATAACTTTTTTTTTAAATTTTTTTTTCATAAACATGTTTTAATTAATATTATGAAGATCATATGTAAAATTCACATACATTCACATCTCCTAGCTCCTAAAAGATGATGTGAACACACACTTACATAATTTTGAAGACATGTGAACACGCATTTATGTGATACGTGTTTTCATGCGCTCAGAGTGTTCGGATTTGCGTGAAATTCACATATGATCTGTGTAATGTTAATTAAAACATGTTCATGAAAAAAAATTTCAAAAAAATTACTTTTAAGGGTGGTACCTTCTGGTGCGCTGCATAATGGGTGGTACTCACTTGAACCTATATATATATATATATATATATATATATATATATATATATATATATATATATATATATATATATATATATATATATATATATATATATATATATATATATATACTAACTTAATCGGTTACGTAACCCATCATGAAATTTTTTTAGTACATCATGAATATTTTAAAGGATGGAGCATTGCTTCCATTAATTTATCGGTTACATTCTTAGATTTTTTTCTAAAGTGATTAAACCTCTCTTCTAGTCTTAGCAGACAAACATCATAAATTTTTTTGTTTACCTCAAAATCAATAGAAGATCATTTTATCTTTAAAAACTTTCTTAATTGATGATAAAAGTAAAGATTGTTGGATTACATCTATGATATAATTGCTACGCCATTTTTTTTCCCAAGGCAACGTACTTAAAAGATTTGACATTTGTCTCTTAAAAGGTCAATATGTCTCAATAAGATCAAATGACCTTTGTTATGATGGTAGCAAAATGTTGGGTCAACCAAAAGGTTGTGGATTTAATCTCACTTAGAGATGTAAATAATAACGTAGATAGCTAGGCTTTTAAAAAAACATGTCTCAATCAAACAGAAAATAGTAAAAGGTTTAATTAATCAATCAAAGAAAAGTTCAAGTTTGTGATAAATATTGACCCATAAATCTTAATAAAATGCTTACACTTAATTGTCTACTTTTATACATGTCATAATATGACTACCAAAACAAAATCTTTCTTGATAGTTGCTATATTCAGTTAATATATCGATCTATTTTCATGTTAGAATGCTTTCCGAAGCTGATACATGACTTGATGGATGAACCTAGTATTACAAGAGAACAAGTTTCTAGTCATTTACAGGTTTGTTGTCTTAATCCAATATTTGTTTCACTTGATTGAATTTTTTTTATAGATAACATTCCAATTACCTCATTTTTTTAACTCGCAATGGTGTGAGGTTGATGCTATATATTATTGCTAATTTGCTATTTAGTTTAATTAAGTGTTGAAGTAAAAATGCTTAGTAGGTTCTCGAGTGGGGGAGATGTGTAAGACTCAAGTTTTAACCCCACAGTTGATAACTTCCTTAATAGATGATTAGCCACCTACATATTGCTTGCACATGATCTTAAAAGAAGTGTCATGAGGGTCCAAAGGACCTCAGTTACACTATGTTTGGTACATAGAAATAAAGCTGGGGAAATGGAAATAAGAAGAATTCCCATGTTTGGTAACATAGGAATTCCTCTTATTTCCATTTCTCTAGCCTTAAATCTTTGTACTAAACGCACCCTTATGGTTGTTGGGCTTGTAACATTAGAATTCCTCTTATTTCCATTTCGCTAGCCTTAAGTCTTTCTACCAAACGCACCCTTATGGTTGTTAGACTTCTCAATCTTATTCTTATGTGGTGTTGAAGTAAAACCGTGTCCCAATTTATTCTGCCTTTGATATTAGATGTTCTATCATGGTAGATGACATGATTATGCATGCGTACCTCTGATAACGGTTAAGCTATCTTCATCGAGGTTAAATCTTGCTACACATCGTATAATTAAGCAGTTACCATATATATATAGACACACACATATATATATGATCAAATGAGAAACTAAATATATATTGAGAAGTGTGTGAATAACACTCTGATTCATATTTTTACATATGAATTCACCATTTTTTAATATTTTAATAATGAATCATAAATTTCGAATTAAATAAATCAACAATTCATTACTTTTTTTACATTGATTCATTAGTTTTTGAATTTATAAATAACGAATCACAAATTCAAAAATAAATGAACCTATGTACAAAATTAGTGAATCAATATACAAATTAATGAATTATAGTTCTTCTCACACTTCTCAAGAAAATTTTAACTTTTCACGATAACTTAAGCGCATATATATATATATATATATATATATATATATATATATATATATATATATATATATATATATATGTGTGTGTGTGTGTGTGTGTGTGTGTGTGTATGTATGTATGTATGTATGTATGTATGTATGTATGTATCTTTGTATGTATGTATGGATGCTTTTTGCATAGGCTTCACATTTTTTTAACTCTTGTCATTGTTCCTAAATGATTAGATATGTTACTATGCTTAGCTCATAGCAAAGAGTTTGATATTGAATGTATTCATCATAAAAATGATGAAACAAACATCCAAAGTATACAATTATTAACATTGATTTATTAGTTTTTAAATTTATAAATATTGAATCACAAATTCAAAAATAAATGATTCAATGTACAAAATTAGTGAATCAGTATACAAATTAATGAGTCAAAGTTTTTACCACAATTCTCAAGATAATTTTAACTTTTCACGATAACTTAAGCGCGCGCGCGCGCGCGCGCGCGCGCACACACACACACACACACACACACACACACATATATATATATATATATATATATATATATATATATGTATTATATATGTGTAGGGGTGGCAATCTTGACTCAACGGGCCAAACAGGCCGAACAGTTAAATGGACCCATTGTAAAAAACTAAGATAAAATATAATTTTTTTAAAAAATGAAAATTTATAAAACGATGTACTAAAAAATTTGTTCTTTGAAAAAAAATTTCAAAATTATGTAAAAATTATGACTTTTGGCCATCAACCCATTCGACCCATTTGCTTGAATGAGCTCAAATTGTCACCCTTATATACGTGGATGCTTTTTGCATAGGCTTCACATTTTTTAACTCTTCTCGTTGTTCCTGATTAGATTTGTTACTATGCTTAGCTCATAGAAAAGAGTTTGGTGTTGAATGTATTCATCATACAAATGATGAAACAAACATCCAAAGTATACAAATTCAAACAAAATCCATATTCACACACCCAAAATACCCTTGTTAAAAAAATAGCTTTTTTCATTTCCATACATGTACAAAACTTATACAATTAACAACACTGTAAATATTCAAACTGTTCCACACTTCCACTAAACCTCCCAAATCAAAATATATACAAATATACTAACTTCCCGATAATATATGAACCAATAATTCTATCTAAAAGTTACACCACTCAAAGGGAAAGTTGTTTTCTAACTCAATTTTGAAGACAATCCAACAATCCGTTTTTACTCTTATTTCTTGAATATATACAATATATAACAAACAAATAAGAATAAAAATGAGTGAATTTAAGATTAACAACTACAAAAAGCAGTGTCCACCATCTTACAATGACGGGAGCACCCCGTCCCATGACTGAACATGGCTAAGTATCAATTAATATCAAAGCAACAAAAGTATTCAATAATAATTTACCAATGATATAAAAATCACAAAAAGGTACATGTGTGTGTTGTTGTATGCATTAATCCAAACCTCATCATTTCATCAAAGTGATCCAAACCGAAAAATGTGATACAATTCCAAATGGACTATGTATTGGCATCAAATATAGTCTTAACAAAGTTAAAAGATGTGTGGTATATTAATGTATATATGTTCTTCATTCACTGCTTTAATATACAAACAACATTCACGACACAATATAACGGATCACACATCTTCACGGACCAAACTAGAATTATCTCAACATATTATTTGAATTTTAATATGATCAAATTCTGTTGCATTCCATCCCTGCTATTCCTTGTATATCTTCTAAACTCACGCTCTCTTTTGTATATTTATTCGATTACTGTGAATACAATTATTCATTCAAGCCAATTAAATGTCAAGCCTCTATTTGGTATCAGAGCCACACAAGCTCTAAAAAGTCTCACTGCCTATACCTCCACTGCAAAAGAGGCCTAGGAGTGTCTCAATACAAGTTTTGCCAGCACCCACTACAAGAAAAGTGTCATTTAGTGACACAAAAAAAATGTGTTACTATATCTTACTTTTAGTGACACTTATGAAAAAGTGTAGGTATAGAGTAAACTTTTACCCACACTTAATCTAAATTAGTGACACAAAATTATTCTCACAAAATGTTTGAGGTCTATACCAACATACATTTTTAGTCACTATATATCTATACCCACTCCACTTTTACCCACTCTTTTGGTTGTGTAGATAAAAGATTTTGATACCTATAGTGACACTTTTTTGACAACAAAAAGAGTGGGTTAAAGTGGAGTGGGTATAGATATATAGTGACTAAAAATGTAATGTGTTTGTGTCACTAATTTTGAAAATGTGTGGGTAAAAGATTGATCTATACTACACTTTTTCATAAGTGTCACTAAAAGTAAGATATAGTAACACTTTTTTTGTGTCACTAAATGACACTTTTCTTGTAGTGACCTCTCCTTCAAGGATCGTCTTCTTGAAGTCCAAACTCGCAAAAAATCCCAAGGGAAATCGATCCATCACTGAATTCTCAAATGAGATGCAACTCATTGTTGATGATTTGGCACTTGTCCAAAGTCCGATTCATGAAGAAGATCTGCTGGTACACATATTGAGTCAACTCGGTGATGAATACAACTCAATCATTGCCACAATAAAAGTTCATGAACAACCAATATCCTACCTGAAACTTTTTTGATAAATTTATTGATTTCGAACGGTCCTTGAAAGAGGTCGATCTTACTGTAGCACCACTCATTGCTACAACAAATTATTCTCAGCACCCAAACAACCTGTAATCTGACCCGCTCCTCCTCTGACTACTCGGGTCGTAACAGTTGATGATCCGTTTGAATCTTAAAATCATCTTTCTGTCCATGGCAGTTCTTCTTACTTGACTCACCAGATTCAAAAGTTAGAGGCTTCTTTGATTCATCACAAACTGATGAATCTTTTACTCGGTAGGTAATGATCAGTTTCCATAATAATAGTATGTTGAACAAGAAAACAGGGAGTTCTTTGACTAAACTTTTTATTAAGACACACTAATAATACACACTTACAACGATAATTTCAAAGCCTATATATATATATACATATATATATATATATACATATATATATATACATATATATATATATACATATATATATATATACATATATATATATATATATACATATATATATATATATATATATATATATATATATATATATATATATATATATATATATATATATATATATATATATATATATATATATATATATATATATATATATATATATATATATATGAATGGTGCAATTCTAGAGATGCGTCTGTTCGTTTGAAAGGTTGTGTTTCGTTTGAAAGGTTGTGTTTATTTCCAACAGACACATCATTTGCACATTCTTAACTACCTAATTATTTACAAAAATGGTCCTTAATAAATACATTAATTACATACATATATAATACACTTAATTTATGTTTTAATTTGGTCCAACATCTCCCCCTTAACAACAAAATTAAGTAATCTTTTCTTATCTATTCTTGAGGAACTTTGCTGCAATTGTTGGTGCTTGTGATCCTTTCTTTTATCAGTTCTGCTTCTTCATGGTTTGTACCCTCAAACTTTACTCGAGTTCCCCTTTGATGAGCATGCCCGTCTGCTTCATATCCTGTATGCTGGCCACTTGCATACTTGGTGTGCCAATCCCTGACTATAACAGTAAACACATAGTAATAGTGACGGTGCAACAATATGGCTTCATACATCTCCTTAAACTTGGTTTCATAGCAGCCTGGAAAGCCAAGTCCCTTGGCAATTCCACTCCACTTTTGCTTGCTAGAAACCTCTTCATAGCCACCATTTTCTTCAACAATCTTGTAAAGATCAAACAAGCAAACAGATACACCAAATAAATTTGGTGGTATCTCAGTTTCAATTCCAATATGATTCTTATGATACCAACTTATGCATTTTTCAAAAGCTTCCTTGAACAACTCTTTGTTTTTTATTATATAACTTGTGATCTTAATTAAATCCATGAATCTTACAAATTCAACTATTGTTTCAATCTCAAGTAAAACATCTTCCTGTGCTTCTTGTGCAGTGGGTACTTGTAGATACATGATCCTATTAAATTCATCAAAGTACCCACGAAGATATTCATCTTGCAACATCTTCCCTTTTTCTTCATTAAAACTGTTCATGTCTTCTTTGTTAGCCATAGGATCAAACATATGTGTTATTGTACATTTGAAATCATCAAACTTAATCTCAAAGCCTTGAAGCGATAGTTTCTTCAAACTTAAAAGATTAAGATTGATTTCTGGAACGTACGACACATGGAATTATATAATCCATTTCTTTAGTTTCTAAATTAATTCCTCGTATTCCATGTGCAAAGATTAAATTATCTTCATGATCCTTATGGTTAACCGAAAAACATTTCTTCAATCTCTTAAACAAGTGCTTATTAGGTGACATGTGTGTTGAGATTGAGGAATTAACATACCAGATTTCATTCCAACTTTTGTTCTTGGTTCTTATCACCACATGTTCTCCTTTGAATGAAATTTTCTTCACATACACTTGTCATACGGTTTTAATTTTTCAACAGTGGGTGTAGATGGTGTGTAAGCCGGCGATTCCTCATCAAGTTTCTCTTTACCATTGCTGTCTAGATTTGCAGGACATTCCCATATGAAATGTCCCCTTGTTTTGCACTTGTAACACTTAGCCTTTTTCTTTTTTATTTCCATTTCAGTGTTGTCGAATCGTTCCAGATTCATACGACTTTGTTTCTTTGATCGCTGCAACCCTCTGAATTTCAGTTTTTCAAGTTTGTGTCTGATCCATGATCCATCTTCATTCCTATAATTGAATATGCCATTGACATCCTTGCTCTGATACCAATGATGGTCCCTTTGAATCTTCAAATCATCTTTTGTCCATGGCAATTCTTCTTACTTGACTCACCAAAATCATAAGTCACAGGCTTCTTTGATTCATCACAAATTGATGAATCTTTTACTCGGTAATTATCAGTTCGTATAATAATAGTATGTAGAACAAGAAAACAGGGAGTTCTTTGACTAAACTTTTTATTAAAACACACTAATAATTCACACTTACAACGATATTTTCAAAGCCTATATATATATATATATATATATATATATATATATATATATATATATATATATATATATATATATATATATATATATATATATATATATATATATATATATGCATGCATGAATGGTGCAATTCTAGCGATGCGTCTGTTCGTTTGAAAGGTTGTGTTTGTTCCCAACAGACACATCGTTTGCACATTCTTAACTGCCTAATTATTTACAAACTTGGTCCTTAATAAATAAATAATTACATACATATATAATACACTTAATTTATGTTGTTACTTTGGTCCAACAACAGCTGCCCTCATTTTAACAATAGTCAATAGAGGAAATCGATCATCCTTTTCCCACCACCATTCTCAGGGTAAGACCAATATATAAAACCTCTTTTGTCAATACTGCAACATCCCAGGGATGAGACACGTGAATGTAGGAAGCTTGCAAAATTCTTGAAAAATAATCATATCATTACTCTTGACAACCCTTTGTAAATGCCACAGCCTCCGGAACCAAACTGAGTCCTCACCACCAACCATGGTTCGTTGATAGTGGCATATCTCATCACCTTACATCTGATTGGTCATCTTTACATTTAGTCTCGGAATTGGAGGACCCGATGAAGTTATTCTCGGCGATGGTACAAATCTCTCTCTATATCTTAACTGGTCATGCTAAAATACATGCTTCATCTCGTTCCCTTGTCCTACCTAATGTCCTTTGTGTTCCTATGATTCAGAGAAATCTTATATCGGTTGCCAAACTTTCTCATACTAATTGTCTTTCTGTGGAAATCTCCCCTTCTCATTTTTTGTCAAGGATTTGGAAACGGGGCGCCTCTCATGCGCGCCGGGGGGGGGGGGGGTGGAGCATCAATAATGTTTATTATCTCAATTGGTCGGCCTCATCTCAATAACTCAACATCACTACAGTGGCTTCACCTCTCAGTTAGGATCACAAACTTGGATACCCTTCAGCTCATGTCTTCAAGTAACCTTGTCAAGAATTAGGTTTTAAGTTTAAGTCATTGTTAGTTCTAATTTTCATTGTCAATCGTGTGCTATCAGAAAACTTCATAAATTGCCTTTTGGTCAACATCACTACTACAAACCATTGTGTCGGTTCACTCACACCTCTTAGGTTAGTATATATAGGAACCAAAGTCAAAGAGTATATAGAGAGTTAATAAAGAGTATATTAGTCGATAACCTATGCATATGTGTGTCTGATCCAACAGTGGTATCATAGAGAGTTAGAATTTCCAACAGCGGTATCAGGGCAACAAGTCGATCGATCGTAGAATCCTCATCATTTACCAATAGACACAATCTAAGAAATACACCAGAAGGCATATGATTGATAGGAAATCATTGTCATTTATCAACTTTGGCAAAGATATTGCCAATTGATACTTAGGGTGGCCGAACATAGGGCGTGTGCTACCACCAACCGGCACCAAGCAACAAAGAAATGAGTTTGATTTCAAGAGACGAGACATATCAAGATCTAGACAAGATTCAATTAAAGAAATCAGAAAGTTTCTCATCATCATAGTACGCAAAACCCCACAGATTCGAAGAAGTATATAGAAATATCAAACCCTAGAATCAGATAAGGGCAACATACCGAAGCATAAGTAACAAAAATCAGAAAATTAAACCTGATTTAGAAGAAGCATCCATCGAAGAAACCCTCAACAACCCTCAATTGCCATTGCTAGAGGCCACCAATAACCGCGAGAAACCACCAAACGCCACCATCAAAACAGAAGCAGCAATTAGGGTTCAAATTTCGCAAGCCCAAAACCATTGGATCAAGCTGAGGGTTACACCAATTCAAGGATAGGGTTACAATGGTTGAACAGTGGCACCGATTAGGAGAAGTATTGGTTCAAAAGAAAAAAACACTGTTTTAGAGAGACCGTTGGAGCGTAGCATCGGGGATGCATGAAGCATTTCAAGAGAAAGAGTTATTGATCAGGAGTAGATTAATAACAAAATGAGAGAAAACGAGAAAGCAAGAAAGAGAGAGAGAGAGAGAGAGAGAGAGAGAGAGAGAGAGAGAGAGAGAGAGAAAGATTTATTGATCAGGGATAGATCAATAACAAAACAAGAGAATAGATAAAAAGAAGAATTGGTCAGGATTAGACCAAAGAGAAATAAGAGAAATATTAATCGGGAGTACATCAATAAGAGAAGATATGCTCGGGAGCAGATCAATCAAAGAGAATTAATGATTGGGAGTATATCATTATTCTCAAAACGGATTATAAAAAAAACCAAAGATTTGATTCAGGAAAATCAAATATAGATAGAGAGACAACATTTGAGAAATGTAGAGAAAGTTAGAGAACCTAACAAGATTGAGAACTTGTGTGAGCAAGAAGATGAAAGAGTTGAAGACAAGCAGAAGAACAGAAGATTGAAGTCAAAGACCTACTAAAGAACAATTAAGACTAAGGGGAGAATGCTAGGTAATCTTGATTAATGTACTATTTATGTAATAGTTTAGAGATATATTGTACAAATATGTATAATAGAATAGTGCAAGGACCTTGAATATCAATTAGTAAACATGAAGAGTTGCAACTATTAGTGAAATATGCAACCGTTCATGAAGAGGTACCACGGACTATTGTGTCGGTTCACTCGCACCTCTTAGATTAGTGTATATTGGAACTAAAGTCAAAGATTGTAAGTGTGTGATTTCAAGATTGTTAATAAAAAGTATATTGGTAGAAAAATTGTGCATATGTATTTGATCCAACAGTGATATCATATAGAGTTAGAGTTTTCCAACATTTCCAAGATTTTTCCACAATTTAAACTTATGGAAAAAGTCTTCCAAATACCCATTATTTCCATCTTTGTGACAACGTAGGTGAATATCAAGAGCTTGTCTCATTCTTTCAATCCATGGACATTTCTCACTATACTACTTCACCTCATACACTGGAACAAAACAGTGTGGTCGAACGATGACACCGCCATATCGTTGAGATCGACCTTACACTACTCCATCATGCGGGCTTCCACTTACCTTTTGATCTCATGCATTCCAAACTGCTACTTATATCATCAATCATCTACAAGCTCCTATTCTTAACTCCAAAACTATTTTACACTCACTATGGTACTGACCCCAACTACACCAAACTCAAATCGTTTGGGTGTCTTTGTTACCTGTGGTGGTGCCCATATTCCCACTCCAAACTTCAACGTTGCTCCCACCCATCTCTTTTCTTGGGTTACTCATCTGCGAAATCGGCTTACAAATGCTTTCATCTTCCCACATAATGTCTTTATCACTCTCTTCATGAAGTGTTTATTGAGGACCAATTTCCATTAATAACTTTTACACAAAAACTACTTTCGTAATCCTATCACCTACCCCGACCGCCACTTCAACTTTTGACACCTTCCATGCAAAGTCAACCATCCCAACGCATGCCAAATTACTCATTTCCTATCCATACTGCGCATAATGCTCTTCCTATCAACTCACCAACCCATTTTATTGACATTTCCTCACATACCGTCACTTCGCCACCGTCTCCTATCTCTAATATTCCAAGTACACCTACACCTTCCAACTCTGCTCTCTCTAACATTATACCTACACTATCAAACTTTTCCCAACCTTCATCTTTTTCTCCTACTCTTGTTGCCTCCTCTTTCAATCCACCTTTGCAACCACACCAATGAAAGCCTAACCACAAATCCTACAATATAAACTATGTCAACCACACAACCCTTCACCCATATCCTATGTCTCTTGCACCTACCACTCATAACCAAGCCTCCGAAGACCCACCTTAGCTAGCATAAGTCAATGGACATTGAATATAATGCTTTGCTTTAAAACCACACGTGGCTTTTCCGTACCAAACAAAACTCGGACGGCTCGATAGCAAAGTAAACAAGCTCGTCTCATGGAAAAAGGCTTTCTCCAACAACACGGGAAAGATTATTTCAATACCTTCAGCCGGTTACACTTTGAACCGTTCTCTCCATTTCTCTGTCTTGAGATTGACCACTACGTCAACTTGACATTAATAATGCCTTATTGTGTGTGTGTGTATGTATATAAATTTGGGTTCAAGTGAGTACCACCTATTCGTAACGCACCAGAAAGTACAACTCTTAAAGATATATTTTTTAAAATTTTTTTTTCATAAACATGTTTTAATTAACAGTACATATATGATATACAAAATTCCATGCACATTCACACATTCTAAGTGCATGAAATCATGCATCACATAAATGTACGTTCACATACATGCAAATTTATGTAAGTGTATGTTCACATTAAATTTAGGAGCTAGGAGATGTGAATGTATGTGAAATTTACAAGTCATCTTTATAATGTTAAGTAAAACACGTTAATGAAAAAACAATGTTTTTTAAAGGTTATACCTTCTGATGCGTTGCATAATGAGTGGTGCTCTCTCAAACCATATATATATATATATATATATATATATATATATATATATATATATATATATATATATATATACATATATATATATATATATACAATATATATATATATATATAAATATATATATATATATATATATATAATTATACATATATATACATTATATATATATATATACATATATATATTATATATATACATATATATATAACATATAATATATATACATAATATATATATATATATATATATATATATATATATATATATATATATATATATATATATATTATATTATATATATATATATATATATATATATATATATATATATTATTATATATATATATATATATATATATATATATATATATATATATATATATATATATATATATGATATAGTATATTATAATATATATAGACACACGCACACACACATGGATGAGTTTCTTTTGAGAACATCAAATATGGTGAGAACCTGTAAACCCATTAGAGCTCTTGGATAAAGAAAATCCATGACTGAAAATAGGCAATGACATTGTCGTAATTACTTAAACTTTTGATATTGGAGAATTTTGAAAAGATGTGAATATTCTATTTTAGAAAGGGAAATTTGTTTTTTTTCTCTTTCTCTTACTTCCTTTTTTTTCTTTCTCTCTTTTATTAAAATTGATTTTGTTTTCATTGAAAAACGTTTTTATAAAAAAATGATTTTTCTATATAGAAATTTATTTTACTGTTAAACATTTAACATATTCTATATAAAATATTATGTAATTTATGTAGAATGTTATGTTTCCTTTATATTTTTATGTAGATCAACATCACTATTAATAATCTCTGTAGAATGTTATGTTTCCAATACATTTCATACATTCTATATAAAAAGAAATTAATTTGTACAACAATATCAATATTCTATACAGAATGTTATGTATTTTATATATATACAATAATAACAAATTAACTGTCACAACAATAATAATATTCTACATAGATACAAACTAGCTACAATCACTTCTATATAGATACTAATTATTCTATATAAACTATCATATATTCTATAAAAAATAAAAATCATATCTACGTAGAATACATAAAGTCGTACAACCATCAAAACACGAAACCCTTATAAACACAAACCAATTCTATGTAGAATATATTGTGTTATACATACTCTTATTTAAAATGACATCAGAAGATAAACCATACAAACGAGTTCTTCCATCCATGTATTTTTCATAATACATTTCGTATATTATATATAGAGATAAATTAATCTGGTACAACAATACCAATAATCTACATTGAATGTTATGTATTATATATAGAATGTCATATATTCTATATAGATACACACTAGTTACAATCAATTCTATATAAAATACAATTTTTATATATAATTTTTCATATATTTATATAAAAATACAAACCAATTCTATGTAGAATACATAAAGACGCAGAACCATAAAAGCACAAAACCCTTAGGAACCAGGAACTGAACCTTGATGAACAAGTGAACTAATTCTATGTAGAATGTCATGTATTCTATGTAGAATATCACATATTCCATGTAGAATATCATGTACTCGATATAGATTGTCATAGATGAACAGAAACAAAATCAATAAGATTTCATAGTCACATTTCATTAAACACTTGGTGTGCAACTTATACAAAAATTTAGAAAAAACACAGATTTAAATAACAAAACCTTCAAATATGAGTAAATAAAATGAAAACATAACACATCTAAATCTTACAAACAATAACAAATAACATATGTGACTTCGTTCTTGATTCGAGATTTCCTTCGTTCCAGTTCTAAATCGTAAAAACAACATTTGTGGCTTCTATATTTAATCTTTCAACATTGTATCTTCTAATTGCGAGAAAAAGATGAAGAAGGACAGAAGGAAGAGAGTGTACTAGCCGTAGTTGGTGGTGGCAGTTGCGGCGACGACAATTGGTGGTGGCGGTGACTATATTTTTGAGAGAAAAAGAAGAGATAATAAAAGCATGGAAAATTAAAAGAGAAAGATGAGAGGCAAAGAGTGAGAAGTCAAACATAAAAAGGTGGAAAGAGAAAGAGAAAAAAATTTATTCCAAAAATACCCTTTTGATCTAAGGGCTCCAATGGGATCTTAGGTTCTCACCATCTTTGAGTTTCTTAAAAGAGGCTCTCCCTACTCACACACACATATGGTAGGCAAAAACTTGAGGGTTGGTCATGGACACCCCAAAGCCTGTGGTGGCTACGCCACCGGATGGCCATAGGCTGCTAAAAAGCATAGTGATCAATATACAATGTTCCAGGACCGTAGGAAACATCCTACATGGTCGTGAACTTCATAAATTGAATTTTGGACATACTTATCTTTGCTTAATTTACATACATTATAACCATTATATATGTATGATTTCATTGGGTTCTCAAATTATATTTAGTCACGTTACTGGTTAACCGTTCTTTGTTTGAGACCCTTTAAATTCATTTGAAACTAGCAATATCATTAGCACATTGTTGTCATGGGCATATTGGTTCCAAAAGATATGAACTCTTCATGTAGGTTCACTTGAAACTAGCAATATCATTAGCATGCCATGTCTTGTTCAAGTTGAAGAAGTCTCGACCTCAAACAATCTCCTAAACAATGTTATAAGAGATTTAATTTCATAAATAACCTATCAAAAGTTGCACCAACAATATTTACGTTTATGACAAGTAGTGTGATGGTGAATAATCTACATGCTAGTATATGTGGATGATATATTGCTCAAAATACAATATATAAAGGACATTTAAAAAATAAAAGATTAGTTAAAATCTAAATATATAATGAGGACTTGGTGGCTTCAAAATAAGTGTTGGAATAGGAAATAGTGAGCTAGTTGTAAACAAAGGAATTATAGGTTGTACAGGTACTCTTGTCTTGCTCTAATTTTCTATGATGAAGTTATCTTAATTTAGGATCCCCAGCTATAGTTTTCTATTATTTTGATGGCCTTTGTATCTAAATTTGTACATGGTCGTAGATGTAAAGATGAGAGGATACAACCAAAGAGTGCTCTAAACAAACCCTAGCCTCCTCAAATATCATCCTTTGTTTTACAACCCACTTTTTTCAAAACCCTACCATGAGTTACGATCAATCTGATACTTCAGTCCATAATCAAAGACAACTTCTTCTAATCAACAAAAGTTCTCAGCCTCATTGATTCTCACTTAGTCCAAATAACTACTATTAGGTTGAATGGAGAGAACTTTCTACTTTTGGCTCGGTCTATGCATATGTATATTCGCGGAAGAGGGAGATTGGATACTTAACAGGTGAGAAGGAACTAGACCTTGAAGACCCATCCTATATTCTTGAGATGCAGAAAACTCCATGGTTATGACATGACTAGTCAACTCCATGGAAGAAGACATAAGTTCCAATTACATGTCTTATAACACAACACAAGAACTTTGGGATAATGTCAATTTAATGTATTCAGTTCTAGGAAATCAGTCTCAGATTTATGAAATCATGTTGAAATCTAGGGGATATTCATCAAGGAGTAGACAATGTCACAAAGTATTTCAATTCTATGAAACTTCTATGGAAAGACTTAATGTTGTTTAACTACTTTGAAGGGAAATCCACTCATGATGGTAACCACTACAAAAAAGGGTGGAAGATGACTGAATTTTCAAATTCCTTAAGAGACTTAATTCATAGCTTGATGAAGTTAGGGGACGAATCGTTGGGAGATAGGCCCTTCCACCTGTTGGTGAAGTATTTACTAAGGTTCAACATGAGGAAGTTCATAGGCTAGTTATTTATAACATCCAACCACATAATTATGCAATAATAGTCTCAGGATAATGCAATTACAACCAACATTAAGTTAATACACAACCTAATGCATTCATAATAAAGTAATAGAATAAAACCACACACTATACATGCTAAATTTGAATATGTCTACAATGCTAAATACATCATTATGGAAATTTAAAGCTGATACCCAGTTTACAAAGTATTTATTTACCAAGCTAATACCACAAGCTTGAAAATTAGCTAAGTTTCACTTGCTTGATAGAGTGTAAAGCTAAGCTGATGATCCGACCTTATTTTTTTTCCTTTGCCTGTAAAATGTTAATAGCAATTATAAGCTAATGCTTAGTGAGTGAACAAGATTACACATGATGCATGAAAATTATGTGGATGTGAATGCTGTGTTTGAATACCTTTGGTAAGCTGCTAGACACTATTAAGACATGGCACATGGAATTATGGAAATGCTACCACTGCAAACACTATGCCTGTAAGACATGGCACATGGAATTATGGTAAGCTGCTAGGAACTATTAACCTTTCTTACATGGGTTGCTTCCCGTTTATAAATGTCGTCGTAGTGGTTAACATCCGATTTGTTGTTTGTGTCATGTGTTTATTCATATAAAAATGAATAATGCTGCTAATGCAGAAATTAGCTCAAGTAATACAAGCTGAAGAAGAATGTTATGATAATAAGTAGATGGATGTACAAATATTGTTTAATAGAACTTATACAAGATAATGCTAACTCACACTACACATGTGCCGTAGCGTTCATATTTACTTATATGAACATTTTCAAGTGTCAAAGAAAGCACGTAAGTAGAAAATTATGTCTCAGTTACATATAATATGTGTAAAAATGTAATCTACTACTCATAGTACTAGTTAGGTTGGAAATGTTGGGCTTTGTTGTTAGTTTAGGTTTTAGCAAGTTGGGATGGCTTTGCAAGACTTTTAAATTAACTTTTGGCTTTGGTTGTGTGTGTAGTTGGCTTTGATGTCACCTGACAATGCTTTAGGGCTTTTCCTTAGGCTCAATAAGGCTAGGAACTTTCTGATAGATTTAACCCATTTCGACAGTTTATTTATACTTCAATTTAACCCTTAATGGGTCTTTACTACCTTTTTCACTTATTTATGTGTGCTTTATTATTGTAGTCATGCCTATAATAATATATATTAGCTTCTAAGGAGTATCAATTGCAAATTGATTGAATTATGAACTGTAGGTTATAATCCCAGTATCTCTAGAGTATCTGAAGAGAGGGGGTGAATATAGTTTATACAAAATCACACAGATTTTTCTAAATGTTTGTATGTGTATATTAACAAGGATATGTTAACTCTATAAAAAAGTTTGGATTGTGAAATGATCCGAACCAAGATGACAGATATGAATAATAAAGTCAGACTGTGTATAACGAGATGACTCACTCACACAGAACAAACTATGTGTTTGATATAAGACTTCACTGGACAACGTTGGGAGAAATGAACACCATAGAGCACTAGTTCACTTAGAATAACTTAAACACACTTTGCTTTAGTCACTCAAGTTAAAGTAAGTGCTCTTGAAGGTTACGTGCATGCATGAACTCTCATGTATCACTCTTATTTCTCTCTTCTTGAAACCTTCTTTATATAGGCTTCATGTAGAATCCCAATGAAACTATTAAATGTAGCCATCTCACAAAGAGACAAACATACTTTTATGCTAGAAGTCATGTCTCCCAAAAGGTATTCTTGTCATGTATTGTAGAATCTTTGTCTTAGTCTTCTGTCTTATGTTGTTCAAGATTTATCCTAAAAGAGTAAGCCAAATCATATACTTAAAACTCCTTGTAAATTTATTTTGATGTAGGAAAAGGTCTCTCACCCTTTTTAAATATCTTTATTGTCTTCATATTACAGAAAAACTTTAGCAGGCTATAGAAGTTCTGCCTTTTCACTTTGTCTTGAACTCTAGTAGTTGATCCCAACATTGAAAACTTTGTATGAAGACTTGGAAATATATCTAATAAGTGACTAACGTGTTCATAAAGAACGAGTTCTGTTTACAAATAACACAACACTTAACTATTTCAAACTTGTTCAATAGTCAAGAACAACTTAGAGAAAATCTGTCCAACCTGTCCAACCGATAAGGACAATTTTGACCTTCTGCCAAATTGTAACTAATGTATCAGTGTTCAAAAGATTTAGAATAATATTGTAAATCATCTCTAGGTGTCATTGAGTCATAGAATATCCTAAGAATCTCCCCCTAAGATATTACAATAGGTTTGATAAAAAAATCCCCCCCCTCCCCCCCGGTTCGGTGATATAGAAGATTTTAATTTATGCCTCTTTTTGCATATCTCCCCTTATTTGCAATAATGAGGCTAAGGTAAAGAACACTAACTTTCACTATACACACACACACACACACACACACACACACACAGTATAAGAGTAAATAGAAATTTAACCATTGGAATAAAGTAATTGATAACAAGTTACATAATGAAAAATGTATATAAACAACCAACATTTACTCATTAAGTACACGAAGTACAGATCAACAAAAATATAAGAATAACTAATTTACTATTTTTGTTGGGAGCCAACTAATGGCAACAACGATCTACTAAATACTGGTGTCATTCTTCATCTTGCAACCAACTTAAATGTAGACACTCATTCTATGTCTTCAACTTTTGTAGAACTTGGTGTAGATGGACCTTTTAGTCTCCTTATTCTTTTCCTTATCTCTCTCATTTCTTTCAAATGCAGTAGCATCTTCGATGAGCTTATCTTGCTCCAAGCCAACTACAGTCTCTCTTTTCATATCAAAATTCTCAAACTTTTGTTTTGCATAGAAGAGGCTAGGATCTTCCGGCTCTCCCTTGTCCTTTCTCTTAGCTAACTTAGACAGGATTGCAACTTTTCACTTCATATGTTCCATGAATGTTTGCATAAACCTTAGAGCCAAAAGTTGTTTGACACTAGCCAAGTCAAGTTGTATCATTTTTTGCAAGCACATTTTCTTTGATAGGGGAGCCATAAAGAAAATCCCTGCTGAAGGCTCTTTAATGGACATGCCTTTAACAACATCTACACCTTTGGGTAGAGTGTGATCAAATCCTTTGAGATTTGTGGCATAACAGAAAGACTCAACAAGTCTCATAATCTCTTCAAACTTTGTGTCTTACTTTTGTCTCTTCCCTTTGAATTTAATCTTGTAATCTGCTCTACGAGTACCTTCTACAACATCCTTGGGAATCAAACCAAGAGCTTTGACGCGTTCAATCAATTTCTTCACAAACCCCCTAGTAGGTTTGAAATTTTCTAATTTAGACTAACTGAGGGCAATTGCCAATTCAACCCACTCCCTATAACCCAACTTATCTACATCACTTGCTTCATAAGGCTCTAAATCAGGACCTTCAGCATCCTGTTTTGTGATATGTAGTTTCCAAGTTTTATTTTTCCTTCAGATAGGAACAACTTTGCCAATGGTTTCCTTGGCCAGTCTTTTGCGAGCTACATCATTAAAACTTTCCTTGTAACATTGTCAAAGTGGGCTTGGGTTCTCATTGATGATGGGATAAATGACACAGCTTTCTTCTTCCCTTTGGTCAGCGACACCAATAATCCTTTCTCTCATTCTTTGGCAGCTTCCTCCAACTTCTTTTTAAATAACTAAGGCATGCATTTTTACTTTCTTTATTTCCTTAGCAGCCAAGGATTGACCAACCTTGAGGGAAACAACTTCTTCCTTGCACTTTGTGGCAGCTTAGCTTGACTTTGTTTTCACTCATAGTATTGTTGAAGTGGAATATTTTATTTCTTTTAGTTAGGCATTGTCATACTGAAGCTGCAACTTCTTCTCAGTGTCAACATCCATAAATGCATTGCCTTTTCCTTTTGGCAGCAGTGGATAGATCCTTCATAATTTCCACTTCATGTATTCAAATGATTCAACAACTAATTGTCTTCTTTTACTAGCCATGACCTCTTATGTCAAGTCCTCCCTCTTAGATGGTGCAGGGCTTGGAATTTCAATATGAGTAGAATCAATAGTATTGGGATCAACTAATGATATACTTGCAATAGAAACAAGGGATAGTGGGCCACATTGTCCTTCACTTCTGTAAGTTGTGTAACACATCTCCTAGGGTAGGCAGATTAGGAGGTTGAGGTTGGGGAGAGCATGGAAAGGTTAACCCTATTACCATTATTGAACTTACGGATTTTAAGTTGTGCAAGAGTCACACTAATAGACTCTTGCACATCCTCTAAGCCAGATGCCATTGAAATAAACAAGGATACCACTAAAGTATTCAATGGCTATAATAGAGGGTAGAGTGGTGGAACATGTAATAGCAACACTTGAAAGTTGTTCATACTTAGATTTCAAGTTAGACACAGATGCTTGCTGTTGGGAAAGAAGTGAAGTAAGGGAAGAGGAATGCTTTGTGAACTGTGTAGTGATTATAGACATTTGTGAGTGATATGTAGGCTGTGGAAGAGACTCTTGAATTAAGAAATCTGCAAGTGGTGAAGACTCAGAGTCTGCAATTTAAGATGACAGGTTATACATAGAAGTGTCTAAAGAGTCAACTTTGTTGGACAACATAGAAAGTTGTTCCTTCAAAGAAAGTTCTTTGGGTGACGGAGGCGTATGGATATAATGTTCGGATTGAATGGATAGTGTGACACCCTTGCCACATTTAATCACAAATTACATAACACCCAGGATTATACACCACAATTATTATTACATAATGATTTGAATGCTTAAACAAGTGCGGAAGCATTAAAATACAAAATAAAATAATACAACAGTTTCAAGCACTCTACGATGCTACAAGGTTCCAATACTAAGTCTACATACTCAAACTTTATTACAATCATCCAAAACATATTACAACATTGATCCCATAGCATAATTACCGATTGAGTAGTATCAAATCTTCCAAGACTTCACACACGACCTAACTAGAAGGTCCGGCAGCAGATTTTCCTTTTCCTGTAAAAATCAACAACTGAGGGGTAAGCGAATGCTTAGTGAATACACAGATTTACGCATTTTATAAATATTTATGCAGCCCACAAGAGTACACCGATGACACACGTCGTGCACTCTCCACGTACACAAAGTACGACACACATGAGCCGTCACTCCTACGAGCCCAAAGCTCGGTATATAAACCAACCATCTGAGACAGACAAAACATCGGGGATAACTTACTGCCTACCAGAACCTCAGAGGGATCAGCTCCGGGTCATATAGCGCAGTCACATCAGAGTAACAGATGCGACCCACCGGTCCATCGTTAGATGCACAACAAATGAATGGACATGCAACAAGTATGAATGTGCATCTATATCTACGCAAGTTAGTATAATTCCAAATGATAATGAAGCAACATGTCTCAGCAGGCAATAGCTAACATAAAGCACATATAAACATGCGAAATCATATGTAGTCACAGTGGGTGCGTTAATTAAACTTTAATCAATATTATTTCTCCTCGGGCTTTCAACCGGATCACAAAGTATCCCACTGTGGGTTAAACAACACTACAAGGGACCTATTACATTTCCATAAATAAAACATATCATACACATGTTCGGCAACAATTTCCATCATGATTTAACAATATTAAAGTGTTACAACAGTTGGAACCGTCATCCAAAACTCATGTTTAAATCCTCTTACTTGATGGTTTTATTATTCACAATTAATCCCCTCATCAATACCATCAATCTCTCGTTTAATAATGAGTCTCGCCAAGCTTCACAAATTATCGTGTTAACCCGTCAAAATTATATCTGAAGTTTATACTTTTAATCTCCAATATTCGAGATTGCCAAAATGTCCATAATATATTTGAATTAAAGAATGTCCGACCGGTTCCATTTTATTTTCTCCAATCAAACCCAATCCAATATAATTTTGTATATATATATATATATATATATATATATATATATATATATATATATATATATATATATATATATATATATATATATATATATATATATATATATATATATATATATATATATATATATGTATATGTGAGTGTGTGTGTGTGTGTGTGTGTGTGTTAGTATTTTAATGTTTCTGGAAAAGAAAGGAGTATACCTTTTGTATGGTCGCTGGATACATAAAGTTTCAGTAGTGTAGTTTTCAGTATCATAGTTTCGGTACATGTGTGTGTGAGTTTCGGTATATTACCAAAACCATACTGGTTTCGGTACCTCCATTTGGTTTCGTTACAATGTAGAGGTTTGGGTACATGCTAAAGTTTCAGTACATAAAGGTTTCAGTGGTTTCCTTCATTATCGAAACCTTCCTTGGTTTCGGTACATATGAAGTCTCGGTATCCTCTCTCACATATATATATTTTCAGTAGAGAAGGGGGGGGGGGGGTTTCGGTAGTAGTAATACCGTACCCCAAACCACACACGGAACCTACGATTTCAAACTTCTCAGAATCACATTTGTAGCTAGAATCAAGTCCTAATCTTTTGTACATAACTTCTATAACACTTGATTTATATAAACCCATCATAATATCTAACATGCATAAACATTTTGAAACCAAAATCTCAGATTCGGTTTTACATAGAAACCGTACCATAAACCCTTAAATTCAAAATTTTGAGAGATATTTACCTTAAATCGTTTGTTGTAGTGTTTATAGTTCCTTCTAAACAACTTGAATCCCGATTTTCAGCCCTCAATTTGATGTTTTCGTTGTTCTTGATTTGAAGAGTTGAGAGAACCGTTCTTTTAGAGAGAGAAAGAGCAGGTCACTTGAATGTGATATTTGTGAAAATAAACTTAAATAATCATAGCTCAAAACTTTAAAATTATTAAATTCCATTAAATAAGGATTAAATCTTTATTTTATCCTCACAAACACTTATTGATAATCACATTAACTTAATAAATTGAAATTATCAATTTATGAATAAAACAACCAACTTTTATAATTAATCCAAATGAAATCCAACTTAAATTACAATTTAAACTAATAAACCTCAAATACAATAATTTAATATTAGGATGTTACAGATAGCGATGATGGAGAATAAGGACTATAACTATAATGAGCTGGTGAGGACGATCTAGTTGGGGATGGGAGTTGCACTTTGAAAAGAAGTTTATTGGCTTGTGCAAACGAGAGATGACCCAGTTTTGATGGATCAATAAGACCCTCAACAGGGGCTAAACCTACATCATGGGGTGAAAGGCTAAGGTTGTTGACTTCTCAAACATGACAGGCATTGTCATGCCTTCATCAAAACATATGATACCCTTAGTAGTTCCATGGTCTATAGGCACTTCATCATTAGGCTCAGTGGTGGTATGCATCTCAACAACAATTGTGGTGAAACCTATTGATGGAGTGTGCAGTGTGGTTAAGCCTTCACTAAACGATTGGTCTATACCTTATGGTTTCAGTCTTGGATTTTGGTCTTTCAACCACTAATGAGGATGAACCAGCGATATCATGAGGAGCAAAGGGGGGAAGGCTAATCTACTGGTTAACTTATACCAGCAGTTTTGACGCCTTTATGTAGACTTAGGGTGTGTAGGAGAAGTATGAGGTGGAGACAATGTGGAATCAGTAGGGGTGAAGAGGACCCTTATATTTCAATGTTATCCCCTGTTAGGATGGTGGAACACATGATGTGGTTCACTCCTTTCCTACAAGTGAATCCTTTTTAAGAGAACCCATAGGGCTCACACTGACCCTTGGTAGACTCAGTGTGGAGTGAGGTAGGCTCCAGGAAAAATGGAGTGGTGGCAACAAGTTTTGCCTATTATATAACTGACTCTTTTTGAGCAGGGTTAGAGGGGCTAGTTTGTGGGTTTGGATGGACCTCAACATATACTAATTTACGTCTGGAGGATGAATTATTCTTCTTAACAAAGGTTTTCTTCATTGGCTGTTTGGAGGGGGAATGGGTTAGGTTGGGGAATGGACTGATGATGAGACTGGGCTAAAAGCAGTTAGTGAAGGTTGCTTCATGGTCCTAGTAGGCACAGAGGCAGTGGCCACAGAGGCATGTGGTTTAACAGATGAACCATGTGTAACCTGCTCCATCTCAGACACAGAGCCTGTTGGAGTAGACTTAACCTACTTGGAGACAGGCCCTTCACCAGGCTTGCTATGACACCCTTGCCACAATAACCACCATTACAATACACCCAGAATTAATCACCAAACATAAATTAGATAATGATTTGAATACTTAAATTAAAGTGCGGAAGCATAAAAGTACATAATAAAATAATACAATTGTCTCAAACACCCTACGGTGCTACAAGGTTTCAAGTCTAAATCTACATACTCAAACTTTATTACAACATCCCAAACATATTACAACATTGGTCCTATAGCAATTTACCGATTGAGTAGTATCAAATCTTTCAAGACTTCACAAACGGCCTAGTGAATACACAGATTTACGCATTTTATAAATCTTATGAAGCCCCATGAGAGTAACACCGATGACGCACGTCGTGCACTCTCCACGTACACAAAGTACGACACACATGAGCCGTCGCTCCTACGAGCCCAAAGCTCGACATTTAAACCAACCATCTGAGACAGACATAACATCGGGGATGACTTACTGCCTACGAGAACCTCGGAGGGATCAGCTCCGGGTCATATAGCAGATGTGACCTGCTGATCCATCGATAGATGCACAACAAAAGAATGGACACGCAACAAGATCAATGTGCATCTAAGTCTATGCAAGTTAGTAGAATTCCAAACGAAAATGAAACAACATGTCTCAGCAGGAAATAACTAACATAAAGCAGATATAAATATGCGAAATCATATGTACTCACAGAGGGTGCGTTAATTATCTTCAATTTATCTTATCTCTCATCGGAATTACAACCGGACTCACAAAGTACCCCACTGTGGGTTAAACAACACCACTAGGGACCTGTTACATTTCCATAAATAAAACACATCATATATATGTTTGGAAACAATTTCCATCATGATTTAACAATATTAAAGTATTACAACAGTCGGAACCGTCATCCAAAACTCATGTTTAAATCCTCTTACTTGATGGTTTTTATTATTCCCAATTAACTCTATTAATACCATCAATCTCTTGTTTAATAATGAGTCTTATCAAGTTTCTCAAATTATTGCGTTAATCCTTCGAAATTATGATCCGAAATTATATTTTAATCTCCAATTTCTGGGATTTCCAAATTGTCCAATTGGTTCCATTTTATTTTCACCAATCAAACCCAAACCATGATGATTTTATATATATATATATATATATATATATATATATATATATATATATATAAATATGTCACTGCTTCTGAAAAGAATGAAATACTGAAACCTTGAAGGTTTCGGTACCTCCCCATACATGGTCTCAGTACACTTTGGGCTTCAGTATCAAGGTTTTAGTATATATATTAAAGGTTTTAGTAGGGGTGTGTCGGTTTCGTTATATTACCGAAACCTCCGTAGTTTCGGTATATATGTAAAGTTTCGGTACACATAAATAGTTTCAGTATACATAAAGGTTTCAATAATATGGGTTTCAGTACTATAGTTCGGTACCTCCAAAGTTTCGGTATATGAAGGTTTCGGTACCTCCAAACTTGTCTCAGTATATGCATGGTTTCGGTACTATGTGGGTTTCAGTACATGGTTTCAGTATACAAATTTTCACTATTATATATATATATATATATATATATATATATATATATATATATATATATATATATATATATATATATATATATATATATATATATATATATATATATATGTTTTCGGCAGGGGCAACACCGAAACCATCAAGGTTTCGGTACCCATTTATGTGGTTTCAGTACTCATGCAACGCACACAGAACCCACGAGTTTAACTCTTGAAAATCATACTTATAACTCGATTTAGAACCCAAAATTTTGTACATAACTTCTATAACACTAGATTTACACAAACACACAAGAATTATTAACATGCATCCACATTTGAATCCTTAATCTATGAATCGGTTTTTATAAAAAACCAAACCCAAAACCTCTAATTCGAAGAGTTTGAGAAGTATTTACCTTAAATCGATGCTTGTAATGTTTATAGTTACTTTAAAACAACTTGAATCCTGATTTTCAGCCTTCATTTTGATGTTTTCGTTGTTCTTGATTTGAAGAGTTGAGAGAACCGTGAGTTTTCTTTTAGAGAGAGAAAGTAGAGAGAAGCACAAATGCTTGAAATGAAAGGCTTAATGCCTTTTTAGTTTCACACTCAACTTTTGACACATTCAACCCCTCAACTTATCAAACTTTCTTTACATAAAGATTTCCATCTTTATTCATACTTAATAATTAAAACTAGAAATTCTAAAGTTTCTTAATTCCTTAAAAGAGCAGCCAAATTGTTAAATTCCATTAAATAAAGATTAAATCTTTATTTTATCCTTTCAACCACTTAATAATTATATTAACTTAATAATTTGGAAATTATCAACTTCTGAATAAAACAACCAACTTTTATAATTAATCCAACTTAATTATATAAATTACAAAATATCCAACTAATTAATCTAAATTACAATAATTTAGATTTAAGGATGTTACAGCATGGGCTCCACCACGTTCAAACTTCGTCCTCGAAGTTACTTGGCTTCAAACATTTGCGGATATTTCCTCATCGTTTCAGACTTAGTCTCCCACGTATGATTGGCTCTTTTATGATGCTTCCAACGTACAAGCACCATCTCAATCTCAATCTCTTTGCTCCTTAACTTCTTCACTTTAGTATCTAACACACACTCCTGCTCTTCCACATATCGGAGCCTTTCATCGATCTGCATCTCGGTGTGATCAGCCCAATCCTCATTTCCAGTAGTGAATGACTTTCGGAGATTTCCAACATGCAATACCGGATGTATGCCCGACATTTCTTCGGGCAACTCCAAACGGTAAGACTGATTTCCAACTTTCTCGACAATCTTGAATGGCCCAACAAATCTCGGAGCCAAGTTGCCTCTCTTTTCAAAACGAGTAACTCCTCTCATTGGTGATACTTTCAGATATACCCAATCATTCACCTCAAAGTTGGTTGGCTTGTGTCTTCTATCGTGATAACTTTTCTGACGATCCTGGGCCGCTTTCATATTCTGTCTAACCAATTGTAACTTCTCGTTTGTCTCCTGTAACAATGCTGGCCCAGCAATCGGTGTTTCTCCAGTTTCTCTCCAGCATGTAGGAGTCCTACATCTTCTTCGATATAAAGCCTCAAAAGGTGCTTTCTTAATTGTTGCATGATAAATGTTATTATATGAAAACTCTATCAGCGGCAAATGGTCGTCCCAATTGCCACTAAGATCCAATACACATTATCTTATCATATCTTCCAAGGTAAGGATGGTCCGTTCACTTTGACCATCGGTTTGCGGACGATAAGCTGTGCTCATCGCAATCCTAGTTCCCAACCCTTCTTGCAATGCTGACCAAAAGTTTGAAGTAAATCGGCTATCCCGATCTGACACTATAGACTTTGGTACTCCGTGTCTAGAAACGATCTCATCCATGTAAATCTGAGCCAATCTTTCCAGCGAGTAACTCTCTTTTATTGGAATGAAGTGTGCCAACTTGGTCAATCTATCAACAATTACCCATACTGCATCATGTTGTCGCCTAGTCTTTGGCAACTTAGTGACAAAATCCATGGTGATGTGTTCCCACTTCCATTCCGGAATGGGAAGTGGTTGCAAACTACCATAAGGCTGTTGGTGTTCGGCTTTCACTAACCGACAAGTCCTGCATCTCTCCACATATTGTCCAATATCTTTCTTTAATCCGGGCCACCAAAAGTCTGCTTTAAGTTCATTGTACATCTTTGTGCTCCCGGGATGTCAGAAAACTTGGATTGATGTGCTTCTTCGATGATCACCTTTCTCATGCCACCAAACTTTTGCACCCAGATTCTCCCATAAATTCCTTTCAAACACGATTTGCTAGTTTCCATAACCTTTTTCTGTACTCGAATATCCTCAGCACCAACATTTTCTTCCTTCAAAGCTTCTACTTGAGCAGCTTTTATATCATCGATAATCGTGGAAGTTAATATTATAGACATCATCACGTAGCAGCAGTCCTTAAAATAAGCATTGCGACTCAAAGCATCGGCTACCACATTAGCCTTTCCAGGATGGTAGAGTATCTCACAATCGTAGTCTTTAATAAGTTCCATAGACCTACGTTGCCTCATATTAAGTTGCTTTTGACTGAAGATGTACTTCAAACTCTTATGGTCTGAATATAGTTGACACTTAGTTTCGTACAGATAATGTCTCCATAACTTCAAAGCAATAGTAACAGCTGTCAACTCAAGATCATGAGTTGAATAACCCTTCTCATGCTACTTAAGCTGTCTCGAGGCATACGCTATAACCTTTCCACGCTGCATCAGTACAGCGCCCAATCCCAACCTAGAAGCATCCGTGTATACCACAAAATCCTCATTGCCCTCCGGTAGAGCAAGTATCGGTGCTTCACTTAATGTCTTCTTCAAGATCTCGAAAGCATCTTGCTGCACAGTTTCCTAAACAAATGATGCATTCTTTTTCGTTAATGCAGTCAAAGGAACTGCAATCTTTGAAAAGTCCTTTATAAATCTCTGATAATACCCTGCCAATCCAAGAAAACTTCTGATTTCTATAACTGATCGTGGCGGTTACCAGTTTCTTATGGCCTCAACTTTAGCTGAATCTACGGAAATCCCAGCTCCCGAAATAACATGACCCAAAAACTGAATTTTTTGCAGCCAAAACTCACAATTAGAGAATTTGGCATACAACTTCTCTTTTCTCAATAGTTCCAATAATTCTTTTTGATGAGCATCATGCTCGGCTTCAGACTTGGAATACACCAAGATATCGTCAATAAACACAATCACCGACTTATCTAACATCGGTCTGCAAACTCTATTCATCAAATCCATGAAGACAACCGGGGCATTGGTTAACCCGAAAGGCATAACCAAGAACTCATAATGCCCATAACGTGTCCTGAAAGCTGTCTTTGGCACATCTTCCTCTCGAACTTTCAACTGATGGTACCTCGATCTCAAATCAATCTTGGAGAAAACACTTGCCCCATGTAGTTGATCAAACAAGTCATCTATCCTCGGCAGTGGATACTTGTTCTTAATAGTCAGCTTATTCAGTTCCCTATAATCAATGCACATCCTCATCGTGCCATCTTTCTTTTTCACAAAAAGTACAGGGGCTCCCCACGGCGATGAACTCGGTCGAATGAAGCCCTTATCCAACAACTCCTGAAGTTGTTTCATCGTTTCTTGCAACTCTGTAGGAGCAAGGCGATACGGAGAACGAGCTACCGGTGCAGCTCCAGGGATCAAATCAAATCGAAATTCCACTTGTCTCTCAGGCGGCACGCCAGACAAGTCTTCCGGAAACACATCCGGGAATTATGATACAACAGGCACATTAGCCACAGTCTTCTTCTCAGCCTTGGCATCAATAGCATATGCCATGTAGGCGTCACACCCCTTTGCAACAAGCTTTCGGGCTTTTGCAATGGTCAACAAGCACAGATCCCCGCTTCTCCTATCCCCATATATGCAGATTTCACGCCACTCCGTTGTGGTTATCTTGATCATGCGCTTCTTACAGACTATATGAGCTTCATTTTCGATCAACCAATCCATTCCGATAATCACGTCAAACTCACTGAGCTCTATCGGAATCAGATCTAAATTGAAGACCACATCTTCAATCACTAAAGTGAAGTTACGGTATACAAGATCTACTTTGACTAAAGTGTTATTAGCAGTTTCTATGTCAAGTATGGTAGACAACTTAGATAGAGGCATAGACAGTTGTTGTGCAAACATGGTAGATACAAATGATCTATTGACACCCGAGTCAAATAACACTCTTGCAGGCAAAGAGTTAACAATAAACATACCAGTAACCACCTCCGGGTTTTCCCTAGCCTTCTCTGTGGTTAGCTGAAATGCACGAGCCGATGCCTTTTTTGGCTGGTTTCAGCGGTTTACTGAACCACCACTTGAACCCCCAGAAGATCGTGTCGACGTTGGAGCAGCAGCGGCTGGATCATTCTTTCTGCAATTCCTATTGTAATGCCCCCATACACCACACTTATGGCAGGCATCAACTTTCCTTGGACACTCATTCTGAAAATGACACAATTCCCCACAACAAAAACAGTCGCGTCCATTAGGGCACTTGCCGAAGTGTTCCAAGTGACACTTATTACAATACCGCGGTTCTGTGTTGATGGATTAAGCACAAGCACGACCAGAAGACCCAGATGATCGACGATAAGACTGTTGTGGTGAATACTGTGATGAACGAGAAGAACCCGAGTATCCCCCTTCACGTTGTCGTTTCGGTGGTGACAGCTGTGTTGGGTTAGTGGAAGCAGCAGCAGACCCAATTGAATAACCCGACATGATAAGAATTTGTTCTACATTTCTGGCAACCTCTAATAAGCCAGCAAATGTAGGATAACGGACGTTGCTCATAACCCTCCTAATCTCCATATCCAAACCAGCCTCGAATCTGGTCAATTGCCTCTCTTCGGTATCAACTTGATGAGACGCAAACAGACTCAGCCTCGTGAATTCTACAGCATACTAGGACACAGTCTTAGTCCCATGCATCAATGTTATGAACATAGCCTCAAGTCTTCGGTGCTCATCAACCGGACAGTACTGCCGAGTGAATATGTCACTCAACTCAGCCCATGTCATTACAAAAACTTTCTCCAAGGATAAGGTGTTAACCATGGAATTCCACCACATAACCGCGTCTTTAGTGAACATAGCTGTAGCAAACCGGACGATGTCCTTCTCAGCACAATCCCTGATTCAGAATGTCCGTTCGGATGCCATTATCCATTCAAGTGCAGCAACATCATCTCATAGTCCATTAAACTCCACGGCCCCATTTCCTTTGAAGTCCTTGAACCGACAACCTTTGAGTTTGTTTGATGACCCAGTGTTGTCATCTTGGTTATCGTCGTTGTTACCCTCTTTTTCCTTGTTCTTTCTCTTGTCTTCCCTTCTCTTAGCTTCGGCCTCATCTCGAGCCCGAAACTGGTGTTGAATCATCTGATTTTGCTCAGCCATCAAAGCTAACATCATTCTCTTGTTTCTTCGGGTGTCATTCCTCCTCCAGACATGTTCTGAAATATAAAACATATAACTTGTTTAGTAACATGTCATTTATTTAATGACACCACCCATTGTCCCGTATAAAAATCAATCTCCTGTGATTACTAGATCGTAACCTTTCTTAGTTCAGATCATTACTTAAAATCACTACATATCATCACTTAATGTTTGAGACCAAGACCTCGCGGACACTTGAATCTCAAACTACTGCTCTGATACCATTCCCTGTGACACCCTTGCCACAATAACCACCATTACAATACACCCAGGATTAATCACCAAACTTAAATTAGATAATGATCTGAATACTTAAATTAAAGTGCGGAAGCATAAAAGCACATAATAAAATAATACAACTGTTTCAAACACCCTACGGTGCTACAAGGTTTCAAGTCTAAATCTACATACTAAAACTTTATTACAACATCCCAAACATATTACAAATTGGTTCCATAGCACATTTATCGATTGAGTAGTATCAAATCTTCCAAGACTTCACAAACGACCTAACTAGAAGGTCCCGCAACAAATTTCCCTTTTCCTGTAAAAATTCAACAATGAGGGGTAACCGATTCTTAGTGAATACACAGATTTACGCATTTTATAAATATTTATGAAGCCCCACGAGAGTAACACCGATGACGCACGTCGTGCACTCTCCACGTATACAAAGTACGACACACATGAGCCGTCGCTCCTACGAGCCCAAAACTCGGCATTTAAACCAACCATCTGAGACAGACATAACATCAGGGATGACTTACTGCCTACCAGAACCTTGGAGGAATCAGCTCCGGGTCATATAGCGCAGTAACATCGGAATAACAGATGTGACCCGCCGGTCCATCGATAGATGCACAACAAAAGAACGGACATGCAACAAGATCAATGTGCATCTAAGTCTACGCAAGTTAGTAGAATTGCAAACGATAGTGAAACAACATGTTTCAGCAGGCAATTGCTAACATAAAGCAGATATGAACATGCGAAATCATATGTACTCACAGTGGGTGCGTTAATTATCTTCAATTTATCTTATTTCTCCTCGGAATTACAACCGGACTCACAAAGTACCCCACTGTGGGTTAAACAACACCACAAGGGACCTGTTACATTTCCATAAATAAAACACATCATACATATGTTCGAAAACAATTTCCATCATGATTTAACAATATTAAAGTGTTACAACAGTCAGAACCGTCATCCAAAACTCATGTTTAAATCCTCTTACTTGATGGTTTTTATTATTCCCAATTAACTCTATTAATACCATCAATCTCTTGTTTAACAATGAGTCTCATCAAGTTTCGCAAATTATTGCGTTAATCCTTCGAAATTATGATCCAAAATTATACTTTAATCTCCAATTTCTGGGATTTCCAAATTGTCTAATTGGTTCAATTTTATTTTCACCAATCAAACCCCAACCAAGATATAATATATATATATATATATATATATATATATATATATATATATATATATATATATATATATATATATATATATATATATATATATATATATATATATAGATAGACTAAAGATATTTTGTGAACACTTTATTCGTTGTGAATATTGTGAACAACCATAAAATAGCTTTTGAATCTTATGAATCTTGTCGAAAATACTATCGAACATTTCTATTAACCTATTAATCTTATAGGATCCTATGAATTTTTTTGAATCCTATGAATTTGTCGAATTTTATGAATCTAGTTGAATCCTATGCATCTTGTTATAAAAACTACAATAAATCTTTTAAATGTTCTGAATCTTGTTGTAGACACTTCTATGAACCTTTTGAATCATATGAATGATGTTACAAATACTTGTTGATATATATGAATGATTATATGTATTTTTTTATTTGTTCACGACGTTCACAACGAATAACTTATTCAAAATGGATCTCATCCATATATATATATATATATGTGTGTGTGTGTATATATATATATATATATATATATATATATATATATATATATATATATATATATATATAAATATGTCACTGCTTCTGAAAAGAATGAAATACCGAAACCTTGAAGGTTTCGGTACCTCCCTATACATGGTCTCGGTACACTTTGGGCTTCAGTATCAAGGTTTCAGTTGATATATTAAAGGTTTCAGTAGGGGTGTGTGGGTTTCGGTATATTACCGAAACCTCCCTGGTTTCGGTATATACATAAAGTTTCGGTACATATAAATAGTTTCAGTATACATAAAGGTTTCAGTAATATGGGTTTCAGTACTATAGTTTCGGTACCTCCAAAGTTTCGGTACATGTACCAAAACATTAAAGGTTTCGGTACCTCCAAACTTGTCTCAGTATATGCACGGTTTCGGTACTATGTGGGTTTCAGTACATGGTTTCAGTATACAAAGTTTCACTATTATATATATGTTTTCGGTTAGGGCAATACCGAAACCATCAGGGTTTCGGTACCCATTTATGTTGTTTCGGTACTCATGCAACGCACACAGAACCCACAAGTTTAACTCTTGAAAATCATACTTACAACTCGATTTAGAACCCAAAATTTTGTACATAACTTCCATAACACTAGATTTACACAAACCCACAAGAATTATTAACATGCATCCACATTTGAATCCTTAATTTATGAATCGGTTTTTATAAAAAAACCGAACCCAAAACCTCTAATTCGAAGAGTTTGAGAAGTATTTACCTTAAATCGATGCTTGTAATGTTTATAGTTCCTTTAAAACAACTTGATTCCCGATTTTCAGCCTTCAATTTGATGTTTTCGTTGTTCTTGATTTGAAGAGTTGAGAGAACCGTGAGTTTTCTTTTAGGGAGAGAAAGTAGAGAGAAGCACAAATGGTTGAAATGAAAGGCTTAATGCCTTTTTAGTTTCACACTATCAACTTTTGACACATTCAACCTCTCAACTTATCAAACTTTCTTTATATAAAGATTTCCATCTTTATTCATACTTAATAATTAAAATTAGAAATTCTAAAATTTATGAATTCCTTAAAATAGCAGCCAAATTCTTAAATTCCATTAAATTAAGATTAAATCTTTATTTTATCCTTTCAACCACTTAATAATAATTATATTAACTTAATAATTTGGAAATTATCAACTTCTGAATAAAACAACCAACTTTTATAATTAATCCAACTTAATTATATAAATTACAAAATATCCAACTAATTAATATAAATTACAATAATTTAGATTTAAGGATGTTACACTTGGGGCCACTTGATGACTTCTTGCCTCGTCTTTTGGATTTTTTAGTAGGAGTAGCTTCTTGACCCACCTTCATTATGGAAGGTCTTTCCACTAAACGAAGAAACCTCCTCATTAGTGTTATAAGATGAGGCTCTTGTGCACCAAGTGGTGCATGTAACAACTTGTTCCTAATGGTTGGGAAGATTTGAGACTTCATGCATGGCTGGTTATACTAGAGCTCATCATCACAAAGATGATGAAATATGAGACTGAGGAATCTGGACACTTACAGTTGTTAGCCTTGAGTCTTGCTCCACAAAGGAGCAAACATTGCCAAAAAACCATATGGCCATATTCAAGGTTATCTCATCGATGAACTGTAGAGCCACTTATGTCTCATCCTTGCTTAGTTGATCCAATGAACCAAATTTACTAACCAAACTCACTAGGACAGTGGCATAGAAAAAGCTATAAGTTGAAGCCAACTCCTTTCTGAATAGAGTTGCCCCTGGCATGAGACTTGAAAACCACAAAAAAAAACAAAAGATCCTACATATGTTCTTTTTGTAGTTGTGGTTTGTCATACTTCTCCATCACAAGAATATGAAAAACTTCTTTTAGCAGGACAGGGGGTATTTCAATATCCTTGGTGTTGTTGAGGATGGTGCCATTATGGCTTTGTTCTCAGAATCCTAAGAACAAGTATACCAAAACTCAAACACCGTTTTTAGTCACAAAACCCTTGAAGCAGCCGTCGTTACGTACTACAAGGGGTGTGCTTTCAAGAACTAGACCATTTGATCATAATCTTTCCCTATATTGTTTCGAGGGATAGACAGATTGGCAACATTGTTTGTTGCCTTCAGTGAAAGTTTTGTCTTAACTGATGGGTGTTTCACCATATCACCTCCAAGTGTACTTGGAACGAGAGGCTGAGAATGTTAAGGTAACTCAACAACCAATGTGGTAAGAACATATGAAGTATTTAGGGTTTAAATACATAAAGTATTTGAGTAAGAAGTGGGTATTTGAGTGTTTACATTAATATGGGAGAGTTAGTATTCGTAATGGTGAAGAGGACAATGAAACAATAATGTAGGAATTTATAGGTTTTCAATTTGAAAAGCTAGAAAGAGAAATGGCAGTTAATTTGAAAGGGGTTTGACTATAATGGCACGTTATAGTTATACGTTATAATGTGTGTCAAAACACCTTATCACGTTTGTTTGTTTCATAACCAAGTATCAAACATTATCCAAACAGGTGATTAAGTTAAATAAATACATAATTTAGATAACTTAAGAGTGAAGAAATGTTAAATGAATAATGATATTCAAAGATATTTGCCAAAGTTGTTGTGATGTGTTAAGGTCAAGGTTGTTTAATATGTAACATACTTGTGAAACTTGTCCAGGTTGCAACACTTGTAGTGATACAAGAGTGAGGTTACAATTTGAACACATTTGAAGTTAATTCATGAAAAACAGGTTTGAGAAGAAAATACAAAGGTTGAAACCTATTCCATGTTAAGCCTGTTCCATTATTGAGAAAAACTAAGACCAGTGGCTATGAAAATGTCCTGCACCAAAGTTGTTACCAAGTAATAGACAATTTATCATGAAGAAGTTGAACATCAAATGACACTAAGTCACTTCTATTTATCATTCTCAACTTGCAAACCAGGGTTGAGAACGTATTTTCATCAAGATTCTTGGTAAAAATATACGCAATCTCCTTTTCTGTAGGAACATAGAATAGTTCAATAATATTACCTTGTTGGATGTTATTCCTTATGAAGTGATGTCTGATATTAATATGCCTTGTTCTTGAGTGGAATACATGGTTGTTGGAGATGACTATGACACTATTGTTATCACATAGTATAGGAATTTTCCTGTACAATAGCCCATAATCCTTAAGCTGGTGTTGGATCTAATGGATTTGTCCAAAACATCTTCTAGTAGCAACACATATTGCTTCTGTAGTAAAAGTTGACATAAAGTTTTGTTTCTTACCACTTCAAGTAATTAACTTTCAACCAAGGAGTTGACATCCACCTGTTGTGTTCTTTTTGTCTAGCCCGCAACCTGCAAAATCAGAATCTGTATACCCAAGTATACAAAGCGCGAGTCTTCAGGACACCAAAGATCTAAACATGTTGTACCTTTAAGGTATCTAAAGATTCTTTTAACAAATCAAGATGAGATTCCTTAGGGTTATCTTGAAATGTAGCACATAAATTGGTAGCAAACATAACTTTATTTGGTTGATAAAAATCCATTTGAATTTTTTAAACCTGTAATCCCAAAAAGAAAGTTAGTTTACCCATCATGCTCAGACTTCATGAGCAATTAAAAGTTATTTCATAACTACTCATTTGTAGAACCAAATATAATGTAATCCACATAAGTTTGAACAAGCATAACCTTAGGTGTAACCTTCTTGATTAACAATGTATTATCCATTTTGCCTTTGAAATAACCATTACTTATAATGAATTTAGCAAGAGTGTTATACCAGGCTGGGGGGGGGGGGGGGGGGGGGGGGCTTGTTTGAGTCCATATAAAGCTTTATCCAACTTATAGACATAGTTTGAACGTCGTTTGTCCTCAAAGCCTGGGGGCTTGACATATACTCATTTTGTAGCTTCTCATTCAGAAATGCACTCTTAACATCCATTTAAAATACCTTCATGCTCTTCTGTGCAACATATGCTAGAAACATACAAATTGCTTCAAGGCTGGCCATGGGAGAATATGTTTATTATAATCAATACCCTCTTCTTTTTTGTACTATTGAGCAATCAGCCTAGCCTTATTGCTAAATTATATGACATTGCTCATCCATTTTATTCCAGAATACGCACTTTGTCTCAATAATTGTCTTTTCCTTTAGGCATAGGAACCAACTTCCATACTTTGTTTTTCTCAAGTTGATTGAGTTCTTTTTCCATGGTAGTGATCCGGTTGGCATCTTTAAGGCTTTAGAAATATTTTAAGGCTTCATCATAGATACAAAGCTTGAGAACATATAAAAGCTTCCCAATGTATCATTCCTTGTTTGCTCACCTTTATTTATGTCACCAATTATCTGCTTATTTGGGTGAAACCTGATCCAATTAGGATCATGTTAATGCAGACTCACCTTAATCTTCACCACTAGCTTCACCAACAATAGGTCTTGTGGAGCACTGTCCATGATCGCCAGACACATTGGCATCCATTAACTGTTGACTTGTTAAAGTAGTATCACTAGTGTTGAACACATCACTTGGAGATCTAAGACAGTATCTATACACTCATTTACACAGGGTGTAACAACCTATTCATCATCATGTCCATCCTTAGTAACATGTTCTACTCTGGATGAAGTGGAAGTTTTTGAGTC
This sequence comes from Centrapalus pauciflorus, assembly GCA_020465985.1. Classification (NCBI taxonomy): domain Eukaryota; kingdom Viridiplantae; phylum Streptophyta; class Magnoliopsida; order Asterales; family Asteraceae; genus Centrapalus; species Centrapalus pauciflorus. Next base: position 258,078 of record JAANYP010004031.1, read on the forward strand.
TTCATCAATTTTGGGATGTAGAAGGTCATCAAATTTGAATTCTTTTCTCAAAGTCAACTTTCTCCCTTCTTGCTTTAGTTTTCAATAAGGCTCGCACAGGGGCGCTCACAGAGGCATCTCTCTTCGAGCGGCAGTGCAAGCGCGGATGGTGTTAGCGCTGGCAGAAAGTCCTGGATTAGTTTGTACCGGTGTAGGTCCCTGAGTGGTGACTTTGAGAAACAATTTCTCGACTCAATTTAGTTGAACAGGAAGAGTCTTCTTATTTAACATTGATAGATTCATCAATCACATTCCTTCTGAGGTTGTATACATTGTAGACCTTAGATATTTCAAAGTAACCAACAAACAAATCTTCATCAGCCTTAGGTACAAACTTAGGAAGTTGTTCCATTTGATTCAAAATAAAACAAGAGCATCCAAACACATGGAAGGAGCTTATGTCCGGTTTCCTCCCTTTGAGAAGTTCAGAGGGAGTATTGTTGAACCTTTTCACAACAAGTGACATGTTTTGAGTAAACTAAGTCGTATTGACAGCTTTAGCCTAGTTTGAAGCTTGTAGACTAGATGCACACGTCATTGTTCTAAGAACTTCTATGAGTGTTCTGATCCTTCTCTTAGGAACTCCATTTTGTTGGAGAGTACTAAAAACCGAGAAGTTTTGAGTGATCCCGCTTTCTCAATAGACTTCTTCAATATTACTGTTTCTGAAGTTAGTACCATGATTATTTGTATGATGCTTGACTTGTATAGAATTCAAAAGCTCCAACTTCTTTACAAATCTAATAATTTCTCTGGCAGCATCTCTTTTTGTCTTAAGGAAGAACACCCAAGTGTACTTGGAGAACTCATTAACCATTAACAGTGTGTATCTTCTACCTCCTAGACTTGGGGTATTAACAAACACAAACAAGTATAAGAAGAGATGTATTCAATAATGGAATTATGTTTGGATCTAAAGTGGATTTATTTTTGTTTACCCTTTTCATAGGCTGAACACATCTTACCCTTTTCAAAGATCATGGAAGGCAAACCTATTACCAACTCTTTCTTTTAGAGTCTGCTGATGTACATGAAGTTCAAGTGTGATAGATTTTTATGCCACAACTAATTTAGATTAGCATTAGCCTTTGAGAGAAAGAAAGGCTTGGTGGTTGGATATGTAGATTCCATGTCTACAATGTATACAAACTTCTTTCTTTGTGCACACAACATAGTTTTGTCTTGAGAATCCAGTATTTACCCTTGGTGCTATTGAAAGTTAACGTTGTAGCCAGCATGACAAAAACTGACTAATGCTAACAAGATTATGTTTCAGCCCAAACACATAGGCTACTCTGTTGAAAATTGTTGCACCAACTTTGAGAGTTTCATAACTATCTATGGATCCTTGAATATTATCACAAAAAATGACCTTTGGGTCTAACTCAGGCTGAAGATTACTTAGCAAAGCCTTGCAACCTGTCATGTGTTCAAAACAACCACTGTTTCAAGTACCTAACCTAATTTGGTTGCTTAACCTGCATAGTGATTTAAAGAAACATTAAATGCTTGGGAAAACCATCACAGAGATGGGTCACCATCCTCATCAACATTTGTTTATGTACCTTAGAGATCAAAAATTTATCTTTCCTATGAGATTAGTATAAGTGTTGACACTGCCCTTAGTTTCATTGACATCATCAACACTGCTTGGTTGAGCAACATCAGTGTCGACAACATCACTAGGCCTTATATCCACTTCTTTAGGTTAGTCCTTAGCTAAATGAGTCTTCTTCCCACATCTAAAGCATTTCTTCTTTTTAGGTTGCTTAGAAGAAGGATTCATAGAGACATATACTGATTTTTAATCATTAGTCTTATCAATTATTTTTGAAAATTGATGCATAGTTTGAAAAGGACTAACAATGTTATGAGAATACTTATCCTTGAACTTCTCACAAATAACTTTAAATATTTCATTATCATTAGTGAGCAGGTTTGACTTTTAGAAGGCTCATTCGTTGAAATCAAAGGTTCAATTACATTTTATTTTCCATTTTTAGGGGGACATAAATCAAGCACTAGAATTTTTATTAAGTTTTGTCCATTCTTGTTTTCGAAAATTATATTTCCAAACTGCTCAGTTTTGGCAATGGCTTTGCCTTTGCCTTTCTTAGAGCTTGATGACCCTTGCACAACTTTGGTAATAAGGTCATCATTCTTGGTTTTAACAAAAAGACTTATTTTCATTAATAACCAACATGCCACTATGGTTTGAATACAAATCAAAACCTTTACCAACCTTACCAACAACATGGGACTTACCCTTGTTGAAGACATGCTGATTTTATTTTCAAAAATTATTTGCAAAGAACTCATCATAGAAAGGTGCTACTAGTGTTTTGCCACTAGTCTTGTCACTTTTCTACCATAGTGTTCATACCCAACAGTGGAGCTAATGTGGAACACATCCTAACATCAGTCTTCATAGCCTTCACACGTGAACTATAAGCATTCTGAGGCTTAATAAGCCTGTTTGTTGAAATCATATTTCCATTTACATTTTGAATAAATGTATTAGGAAGCTAACCTTGAGTGGAAAGATCATATTCCATATCATTGATCTCAATGATGGAAGGTATTGTATGAAGGTCACCTCCAAGAATTGCATTAACTTGAGTAGGACTCTGTTCATTAATACATTAAGTAACCCTCTTAGGTCAAAGACACCAAAAGTTCACAATCCTTTGAATTTTAGAATATCTAAAATCTGATTCTCTTTTCTCTTCTAATAAACTTAATTAATGTGTTTTATTTCATCAAGTTCAATTTTCAACTTATGTAAATTGTTTAGTTCATTAGTTTTAGAATCAAGTTCATCTTTTAGTTTAGAAATTTCAAACTTGAGCATCCTGTTTCTCAACATCAGCTTTGAGTAAGTAAGTAATCAAATATTTTCTTTGATCAACACTGCAATAAAATTTTGTACATCGTACATCATTGTTGGATTCCAGTTGTCTAAGGAGCTAAGAGTCTCAGATTTCCAAGTCTTTTTTGACAATGCTAGGTGAAGAAGATTCATCATTATCCACAAAGAAAGTGTTGTGTTATTCAGCAGTGGATGAATCAGACTCTTCCTAATCACAGGCTTTAACCATTAATCTTTTCACCTTGTTGGAGTTCACAAAGTCCTCTAACATCTTCAACTTAGCTATGTCAATGAGGTACATAACCCAATAGCCATCATCTTTAGCAGTCTTGTGGGATTTAGAAGATTAGGCTACAACTTTAGACACACAGCCAGAAGCTATGTGACCAACCTTGCTACACTTATAACACTCATCCTTAGTGTTATTGAATACCTTCTTCTTTACAACTCTTGACTTTCTTGGCAGGTTCTTCTTAACAAATATTTATTTCTTTTCGAGCTTTCTAACTAGCATGACAATAATCTGGTCATCATCAAACTCATCAAATCTTCTTTTTCATTCTCTTCCTCCTCAGAAGCCTCCAACTCTTTAATAGAACTTGGGTAAGCCTTAGTGAACACATCACCAGACTGGCTCGCACATTGTCACACATCTATTACCAAAGTTGCTCCTTTTTTGGAAACTTTTGAGGCATTTCTTTTTTGTTGCATTGACTGATCGTCATTTAGCAATGATCCATATAGATTCATTATATTCATGCCTCTGATGGTACCCAAATACTTGGAATGGAGGAAAAGTAGTTAAATTCTTATGGAAGAATATCCAAAAACTTGTTCACCAGGGTTAGACTATCCTTAGTGATCCCAACAGCTATGAGATCATTCACTAGTGCAGGTTTGAGTGAGACTTTCTTTTTTGCTTTGCAAAGAATAGTTCATACTGTTATGCAATGTGATTGTAGAACCATCATAGACAGTGCATAAGGTGTCCCATATTTCCTTTACAGTGTTCAACTTCTCCACCTGTTTGAACACATATTCGGACAGAGACATCACTAGATTGTTCCTTGCCTTTGCATCAAGAGCAACTAATCTCTCGTCTTCATCAGCCCATGAACTTTATCCTTCTCAACAGTCTTGACATTAGGAACAATAGATATGGGCACATAAGGACCCTCCATCATTATCTCAGAAAGTTGCACATCAAGTTTCTCTAAGTCGGACATCATTCTACAATTCTAACCAAAAGTGTTCTGGGAATTGAACTTGGGTGGCTTGGCTATAGGGCCATTATCATAGTAGGAGGATGAGTTTGAAGAGGAGTTGTCCTTGGTGGGATAGGGAAGCTATATGAGAGATCTAGAGTTGACATACACTCTAAACCGTTCTGATACCAGTTGTATGTCTCTAAAGTATATTTCCAGTATCTCAAGAGTAACTGTAGAGAGGGGTGAATACATTTGATATCACATCACATTGATTTTTCTCAATGTTTGAATATTTATATTAACAAGTATGTTAGCTTTACAAACAGGTTTTGATTATGGATGATACAAACCAATATGACAGATATGAATAACAAATAAACTAATCTTAGACTCACTCAGACTGTTTACAATAACATGAGTCACTAAGAGTCACTTACATAGAACACAGTAAGTATTTGATACAAGACTTCACTGAACAACTCTAGGAGAACTAAACATTGTTGAGGACTAGTTCACTTAAAGAAGCTTAGACACACTTTGCTTTAGTCACTCAAGTTGAAGTAAGTGCTCTTGAAGGTTACATGAATGCATGACCTCTCAAGTATCACTATTATTTATCTCTCCTTGGAATTTGCTTTATATAGGCTTGATGTAGAATCTCATTGAAGCTTTTTCATTGGTTCTTGAGAATTGCAAGAATGTCTCACAAAGAGACAAACTACTTTTTTACTGATTTTAGGGTAGCCCGTAAGTAACAAAGTCTTTATTATCTTTCTTCGGTCATTTTCTATAGTTGATCATTGTAATTGATATATCAATACTATGCTTCATAGAATCAATAATGATGATTGGATAATTACGATTTTGATGTTTTTGAATTTCATTTTGGTTTAGTTTGCTTCTTATTTTATAGGGTTAAATTGGTGTGATGGACTTTCTATTTTTCTAGCTAAAAGCATAAATCACAACATCAACAATCAAGCACTAGAATGAATGAATCTAGTTATCTTGTGGGGTTCTCTAACCAAACATAGTAATTTAACTACAAGTTCCTTGACCCATTGTGCGTCGAATGTAAAGAGATTTCTTGAACTTTAATAAGAAAACTCGATACGAAATCATCTATTTCTTGAAAACATTTCTTCATATGACTAATGAACTTAACTTCTCAAAATGTAACCTTTAAGGCTGCTTAGCTATACTTCATCTACAAAAATGAGTAAATAGTTGATAGAAAGTTTTATATGAATTGTCATATGCCATAGAAGATTCCCCAAAGAAGAACTATCTACAAACTACTAATATCTTATTTAAACCATCAATATGTTGATAACCTTTTCAATCGAGCACTCGACATTTAAGAATGTTCATTACTAAACCAACAAGACAACATGTTGATTATACTCTGCATATTAGAATGTGTGTGTGTGTGTGTCTATATATACCATTATCTTGAGGTTATTAACTCCACTAATTTAGTTTTCTATACTTTAAGGCAAATTGAGTAGTTGCTTTCCATATATACGTATATGTACACATATATATGTGTGTATGTGTGTGTGTGTCTATATACATATATATATATATATATATATATATATATATATATATATATATATATATATATATATATATATATATATATATATATATATATATATATATATATATATATATATAGGGGTGGGTTCAATGGAGAACCTTATGCATCGAAGAACCTTGGAGAACCACTATGCATCACTAGAAAAACTGAAATGCATCACGTAGAAATCGATGCATCACGCGGGAATTTGATACATCAAGTGGAAATAATGTAAAAATCGATGCATCACTCGAGAATTTGATGCATCACGTGGAAATAATGATGCATTACGGGGGAATTGTGATGCATTTGTGGTGGTGCATGGAGGTTCTTCAAGGTTCTTCGATGCATGGAGGTTCTCCATTGAACCCACCTCTATACATATATATATATATATATATATATATATATATATATATATATATATATATATATATATATATATATATATATATATATATATATATATATATATATATATATATGTATATATATATATATATGGGTTAAATGTCAATTTGACCATCCAACTTTCAGATTTTTTACTATTTAGCCATTAAACTATTTTTTGTCCCGATTTAGCCACTGAACTATATTTTGTATATATATTTAGCCACTAAACTTTTTTTTACCGATTTAACCACTGAAAATTGTTCCGATTTAGCCACTAAACTATCATATTTTGTACCCATTTAGCCATTAGTTTTATTCATTTTCCTCAAAATAGGACACTAAACTAAAGTTTAGTGGCTAAATCAGGACAAAAAATAGTTTAGTGGCTAAATGGGATAAATTTAAAAGTTAAATGGTCAAAATGATACTTGAGCTTTATTATGTGAATTTATCGTTTGATTTCTAAATATAGAGGGGTGAAGGAGGTAGCAAAAGATTGGTTTGTAATTCTTGTATTAATGAGAAAATATTGTTCATTGACCGTGGATTTTATATAGGAGCATGGTCCATGTTAATGAAGTATGGATATATTTATAATATTAAAGGATTGGGATATATTACCGTTTTAAGACTAAATTATGGTTTTTTTTAGGAAACAACCCTTACTATAATGACAAAGTAGTGAAATTCTCAATGAGATGTCATTCACTTGTTTTTAATTTAAGCTTTATAGAGTTATGCTATAAGCAATTCATCCCTAGACATGGGTTTTTGAAACCCCTTTTATAGTACTTTACTTGTATAATCTATAAGTAGAGGGTCAAATAATTATAACATTTAAGAAAAATGGTTTCCAAATGGTGTAGATGAATACAGTTTTTCACATAGATGAATCCAAATGGTGTTGAGAAACACAGTGATACAACAAGATGATATATAGAAACTTAGTATTCTGACCATCAATAGCAAAAGTTTTATAAGTTAGTGTCTTCCAATTATTTGTAGCGATTGAGCATGAAAAATATTGTACATTGGAAAACAATGAGGGATCGTAATGGTAAATTACTCCAAACTTAAGTGATAAGTATGTTAACATTAGCAATACACATAATATAAACTTACAAAATGAAATAGATTGGAACTAGTGGTAGAAACATGACATTCAATATATGGTCATACTAAGACGACTGAGAGTCAAGGCATGTTCTTATATACTAATTCTTAAATTTCTAAAGAAAGGTATTGTACTACTATAGGTGTGAGAATGAATTATCGTCATTAAGTAATCTATTGGGAGTACGATGACTTATGCATTCTAGAGGTGTAAATGTGTTGGTCATAAGTTCTAATGTGTTTAAGTGTTGAATTATCACTCGTTAGATGATGCTTATCATATATTATATTCGGAAGGCAATTAACACCTTTTTTTAAATAGGCTAGTAGGGGTTTAACTTGATGCACTTTGTTCATAAGTAATTAAAAAGAATATACATTCAGATATTTTGCAACTTCTTTCTTTGTACGTCCCAATATAAGATGTAGAGGGTAATACAACTAATTAAAAATCATAAAGACTTTTCTTAATGTTTTAATGTATATATTAACGTATATTAATTACAAACAACTTTGACTTGTGTAATGATTCAAAGGGAAGATAATAAAACAACTCTTTACAATGTATCTAGTCTAAGACTAACTAAAACTAATTACAACAGAAGTAACTCACTAAGAATCACATAATGCTAGCAGATAAAGTGTTTAGACTAAAACTTGAACACTGATCAGGTTTGGGAACCTTGATTAGCTTTGAAGACACAGTTCAAAGAAAGCAAACTCTTTCATTTCGAAGATTTCTTTGCTTTCAAGTCATTTAAGTTGAATATATGCATTAATTTTTTTTGCACTCTTGCCACATTCATTAGTCTTTGGAAGGATCCTTATACAGTCTTTATGCATTCCAAATGCATACAAGTATCCTCATTAGACCAAGAGAAAAGTCAAAATGTTTCACTAAGAAACAAAAAGGTAGACCTGCCAAAAAATAATCTGACAAAAAGTAATTTGTCTCCAACCTACAATCCTTTTGTCTTGATTGACCAACACTTTTTGTCTTCAAGTTTCTTTGCTTTTATCACAAGGAAATTACTTTTTCACCTTTCCACCTTGCATAGGAGCCATTTTGGTATATAGAAAAGTTTGTCACCTTTTCTAAATATCTTCTTTGTCTTTGGTAGGCATATTAGCTTTGGTAGATAAAGTTGATATTTTGCTATTTTGATTTGTCTTGAACTTTGGAAACTGATTCCATATGTCCTAAAGCATGTTTGAAGACATGTAAACATATTCAATGAGATTGAAGACAAAGTGTCAACCTGATCACAAAGATTAGGTTTGGGTAGACACTTAGACTGTCAAAGATGTGGAACACATGATAGCAGCTTTGACGAATTGCCTTATTACAACCAATGTAACAGCAATCAAATGACTTAGCCAAGTATTGCTAATCATATCATGTTTGATTAAAACGAATTAGAGTCAAACAATTTCCCCTAAAGATCAAGCGTAACAAGGTTTGCTTAGAAAGCTGTCCTAAAGTTGTTTTGGGTTTGACTGAGGCCCTTTTATGCCTAACATGCTTTAGTATGAGCATTATTTTATTTATGTTTTCTCTCTCTAACAGGGAGTTCCATCCTAGCAACTCAAATTTCATGTTGACTGTAAGTCTTAATGATGAGATTTTGGTTTATAGTCTTCATCCAAAGGCATTCAATGATGAAGACTTTTAGTATTTCCCTTCTTTAGGTGGTTGCAAGAAAAATTACTATGTGGAAGAATTTTTAATTGATTTGATTGGTCATGAAGAAAGGGTATTAGATGGTTCAATTAGAAATCATGTATTTAGGATTAAATAAACTCTTAGGCAAGCACTTCATTAATGTAAAAAAATTCCTTTTGTGGTTTCTTTTCCTAACTTAAGTAAGTTCATTGTTTCACAGAAATGTCGTAACGAAAGAAGGAAGCTTTTTATAGACCAAGAACAACAATGGCCATCTTTCACCAAGGATGCCTCAACAAGCCATGATCAGCATGAAGCTAATACAAAAAAATTTGGGAATCTGCTTCTTTCTAAGAAGATCAAATAGGTTCTCAAGTGTATAACATTTCCAGGTTCATCAAATTAGTGTTTGATGTCACCTAGTCTAGAAAGGACTAAGAAAACATAAACCAAATAAAGTTTCCAACTATGAAGTGTTTGGAAAATTATCTTAATGTTGAATGTAATAAATTACAATGCTCTTTGACTATCATATCCAAAGTGTCATTATGTCAAAATCAACATCCCATTTTCAAAATAAAGTTTTCATTTTTTTTTTGCTTTCTCACATGAAAGATGCATCTTTTGAAAGATATAATCATGACAATATTTGTCAAATTCCCAATTTTGCACCGACCCGTCAAATACTTACCAAATGACAGAAAAGCGTAAAATCGTCCAAAATGTCGTGTAAAACAAATCTTTTCAACCAAATCCAAATATAATTGGAACCCCAATATATAGATAGGATGCATCCAAATAGTGTTTGGCATCATTTTTGATGTATTAGGCTTGGTTTTCTCGACCCAAATACCCGGTTTTCTTCTAGTGACGTAGAGTATCATATTTCAATAATTTATACGCATTACTTGTACAAACCATAAATATTAGTGGCATATTCAAGTAGTTTTAACCGCAAGGTTAGTACAAGTATATGGGAGGTAAGCAATTTGATCTCTCAAACTATTCTTCTATCTCAACCTTTAACATTGTAGCTGAGCCATGATTTTAGGAAATTAATCATACTATAAAAAAGATATATAGAGATCACATGATCCTTTTAGAGATTCTACATACAAACTTACAGTAAACAATTATTTATTCACTCCATTTATGATTTTTTTAAATCATTTCATGATTAAATGGTTCATATATTTTTGTAAAAAATACAATATTGATTATCAATATATTTTTGTGTGATATAATGTTCATATTATTTTATTTACAAACCAAAGGGTAATGACATGGTATGCATGAATATTAATGTGTGAAGTTAGGCTGATGAAATCCAATTTAATGTTGTGTCACACATATCATAGAGATTGCTTAAATAACATAAGAATCATAACAAAACATTTTAGGTAGTTGGGTTCAAAGAATCAAACACGAGAAATTTCTCAATTAGTGATAGGTAAAGCTTTTCACTAATCATTAAATTGGATTAAAACCTCTCTAGTTACCTAAAACCAGCTCATAAACACCATCCAAGTTGAAGTATATACCCCGAGAAATATTACACAACACAATGGACATTTATAATTTGACAAGTGAACAACTAGAAAGACAGAGAATAATAGTAAAAAAGGTGGCTAAGGAAATAATGCGACAATGAAATAAGAATAGATGTTATACTGCAAAAGACTTCAATATTTTAAGCATCATGTAGAATGCAAAAACAATTATCACGGAGACGTTACTTATAAATGGATAAGTAGGGACGAACAATAAACCTGTTTGGCCTGAATAGAACCGGACCGTTTCACACATCTTTGGGTCGGTTTTCGGTTCCTATAATTTCTTTAAATTGGTTTAGTTCCACCAGGTTTTGGCTTTAGTCTGGTCTGATTTCCTTTTGTTTTTTTTTTACTTTGTAACGTCAGGACATATCGAGACTGAACTAATACCATTAGTCTAGTTGTGGGTTCTAAGTTTGGGGCTTTGTTGGCTTCAATTTATTTTTTTCGAGTTTTGGACTAGTTGTGGAACCCAACTCATCCCTATGGATACATGTATATTACACATATTATAAGGGTTTATAAGATTTGTTTGACGAGAACCGGTTAAGTTAAATATGAGACCACATCACTAGATCCATAAAAAGGCTAATATATATTCCGATATATCCAAGTTGAAATAAGATGTACAAAGACTTGAAACTGTTGTATTGTTGGCCATGAATATAAAGATCTTTTCAAGAACATCTTGAAACATGTCATACACGTCTTCAAGTTAAAATGGGACTTCAAAAGCCTTATGATAGTCTACACCTTTAAAGATCCCAATATGGATGTGGGATCACATAATAATGGATTTTATGGTTAAACTACCAAAATTAATAACAAAAAGGTTATGAAAGATATTGTTGATAGTGGATTGACTAATGATTCATTTCTTATCCATAAAAGGTACATATATTTTGGGAAAAGTAGCAATGATACGAATTGATGAAAATGTGCCATGACATGGAATATGTTACCTATAGTATCAGATAAAAACATATCATTCACACAAATATTTAAATGAGTTTTCAGCATGAAATAGGTACTCGAATATAGTTCACCACTGAGTACCATACACAACGTAATGGAAAATACGAAAAGAATTATACAAATAGTTGAAGATATGACCAGGTCATGTAATTGAATTTGGAGGCTGCTATGATAATCAAATGCCTTTGCTTGAATTTTTCTATGAAAATAGCTATCATATTAGTATATAGATGGCACATTATGAAGCATTTTATAGTATGTAGAACTTATGTTGTTTGAATAAGGTCAGAAGTAGGCAATTTGTTGCTCCTGAAATTGTATAATAAACAACTAATATTGTTGTATTGATCAACCGGATTAAGGCTTTGCAAGAAAAGGAGAAAAGTTATGTAGATAAGCGAAGGAAAATTCTGAAATTTTATAAAAGTGATAAAGTATATGATAAAAATATCACCTTGTAAAGGAATGATAAGGTTTAGTAAACTCGACAAATTAACTTCCAGTTACGTTGGACCCTTCTACATTAGTGATGGAGTATTAGGAGCATCCATCTCTTAATCGTTTTTACTTTTAGGGCCATCTCCCACATGCATATCATGCCGGTGTTTAAATTTGACTTGTTTTACAGCTAGATTAGAAGTGGTGGGAGGAGTTACTTCTCTATCATTCTCTGTTTCCTCCCCATCTCCTACTTTTCCTCTTGTCATGGTTCTTGCAGCTCAGGCCTACTACTTGCTCTAGATCGTAGGTAATTTCCCCTATTCTCACTACCCTCAAGGTTATCTCCTTGGACACGTACATCCAGTTTTAGTTGTATAATTGGAGATGGATGGGTTTCTCTCTATTTTTTGATAGCCTGAGAATTAGACAAGTAATTCCTCAGTCAGTGGCCTAATCTAAATGCCTTGTTCAACATTATTTTCATTGAACTAATGCATGAGAGTAAGAGGAACTTTATTGAGTCCTGAGAATTTTCATATGCACTTGTTTTTCTGCATGCAATACTCTATGATAATTTGTAGAAATGTTTGACCATGAAAAAACTTCCTTGATTTGTTATCTTGTTCTCATATGTACTTGAATTTAAATCACTTTGGGATTCGGTGTGCTGGAAATTTGTAAGTGTTGAAGAGTTGTTAGTGTTGTTGGGTCTTTTGAGTAAAGTAAGTGATTAGGAGTGAGAAGCCATATGTACCTGAAAAACAATGAGTCAACATGATTGAATTAGATTGAACTGCTCAGTATGTTTGTGAAATACCCATCTCAATTATTTAAAACTTTTACCCAAGATCTACAATAAACTTTCAACAAAATACGGGACAACTAAATTTTTTTTTGCCAATACAACATAAGGATAATACATGACATCATCAAAATACATCACATGCAAACTTATTAGGCTGATACTGCTAAGTCCTCGGGATGTCAAACTACTAAGTCACAAATATAAGGTTTAAGTCATACGAGTTGATAAATGAGTACATCCCAATAAAGTCTACATAGATGACCAAAATGATAAAGTAACTCTCTAGAAATGTCATGTATTCGGTCATCGATCAAAGTTCAGAATATGATGTTGTTGCCCATAACCGGGGTAAATTAGCCATGCTCAATGAATAAAAAAATAATAGTCATAAACAAGTATATGTTCTTATAACTTGGTAACAACAGGAAATGGTAATTAGGATTCCAAATATCATCTGAAATCCCTAATAGATGTTCTAGGTATCTCCCAGAATAGAATAGGACAGGGGCGGATCCAGAAATATTTGTTATCGGTGTCACTTTTTTAGAGTAAATTTAAAACTTTAATTTTTTTAAAACGAATCGGGTCACCGAAACGGATTGTCAACACAAAATTAATAAATAACAAGATTTTTGGGTTTTTTTTTTTTTAATGTTTTGTGTTGATTATTTGTTTCTACTTTCTTCTTTTTAAATATTATTGAGATTTTTTTCTTTACAGTTTTTATGATTAAAAATCAGCAATATTTTAATAAATTTGGGTAATAAAACAACAAATTTAAATTATATTTTTGTATAATACTTTTGTATATTTTTCGTCAGTGTCACTAAAAAATATTCGTAGGCGTCACTCGAATTTTTATACATACGTAACTAAGTATTTTGAAAATTTATCGGTGTCGAGTGACACCCATAGTAAAAGAGTAATCCGCCCCTGAGAATAGACTCAAAGTATCGTCTTGAGTTAGATCTCAAGTCTCGTCTAAGATCAAAGTCTTGTGACTCGAGATATGAAGTCCTATGTGCCACACGAAGTAGCGAAGCTCAACCATGTAAAGTAGGTAGCATGCATGTGATAGGTAACTCCCCAATAACATGGTAATCAAATAAAACAGGTAAGACTCAAAATAATGGGTAGCAATAAACACGTGATAATTAGGTAATCAACAAATATGAACAATAATACATGTTTAAGCCAGTAAATCTATTACTCGCAATGGCTGCAATACTGTTCGGTCCACGAACTCACGACTACTTAGTAGCGCTAACCCGCCCACCAAATACCCTCTACCGACCTAATAGTTGGGTTCGATATTAACACATTAGTAGCTAACTTATATTCATAATTATTAACTTTTAGTATTCTGGACATGGATTTTAAAATATATTACTTAAAAGTCGACCCAATATTTTATTGAGGATAACTTTAGATCCAATCTCTAAAGTTAAAATTACTCATTAAATTCATCTATATTTATTAATAGCACTTCTCGATTAACTATTATATTGTTCTTTAGGATACAAGAGTCTATAATAATAGAATTAAATAAATTTTCTATAATTTAGATTCAATATTAAAGATAACACAAATTTTATATATATATATATATATATATATATATATATATATATATATATATATATATATATATATATATATATATATATATATATATATATATATATATATATATATATAGATTGAGGTTCTATGGGGCACCATATGCATCGGGAACCAAATGGGAACCAAAAATGCATTAAGGGCATTTTAGGAATCTAAATATATGTATCATTAATTAATTAAAATCTTATATCATTAAAATTAAAATTACGTTAAATTTTAAAATCCCTACAATCATGGAGTAAAATCCCTACAATCATGGAGCGTAAATTAGGAAACAGAATATGGATGAATCTTCATTCCATATTCAACAAAATTTTCCACCACCTCTTTCAACCATCTCTCTCTCACAACCGTGCCGACCTCCACCGCCTCTCTCTCTCTCTCTCTCTCTCTCTCTCTCGTCTTGGTGGTGGTTCGAAGATGGTTCGAACTACAAGATGTACACACGTTGACGATGATGGTTCACAATGAACGAATATGAACACATTGAAGACGAAGATACATTACGTTGATGAACACGTTGAAGATGAATATGATGGATCAAACAAACAAGATAGTGAAGATGATGGTTCACGAGGATGAACACGTTGAAGACAAAGATGCATTACATTCATGATGAACGACGAACATGAAGATGACGGGCGATGAACCAAAGATGCATCGTTGATGATTAACGACGAACACGAAAACGACAAACGATGAACCAAAGATGCACCGTTTTGAACCAAAGATGAACGATGAACGTTTAAATAACCGATAAAAATTTAAATGAACGATGAACACAATGCATTCCAATGAAGATGATGATGATTCTGCGATGATAATGATGATGGAAATTCATGGAATGATATCGTTTTGAAGGTATGATCGGTTTTTTATTCATTTTCTTAATGAAAAACTTTTAAAATTAAAAGTGTTTTTCCGATGTTTATGGAAGACGAATCTGATGCATCGTGTTTATGAAGATAGATCGTATTTGAAGATGAATCTAATGAAGATGCATCATGCTTAAAAATGTTTTTTTATAGCCGAGATGCAATACGATGAAGATGCATCGTGTTTTTTATGAATCAAATGAAAATGCATCATGATTTTTGATGAATCAAACGAAGATGCATCGTGTTTTGAAGATAAATCCGATGAAAATGCATCACCATTTTGATGATGCATGATGGTGGGACGAAAAAGATGTTGAATACGACCGAAAATGAGGATGAAGAAACCGAGATGAATCACGAATTGAAGGATAAATATTAGATGCATCGACATCAAATCTTTTTTCTTGAATTTGTTTAGATTTTGTAATTTTGGAAGTGTATCAATTAATATTAATTAGCATTTATTGTTTAGGTATTGATTGAATATTGAATTAATATAAAATCAAATTTTATTTGACTAGCTATATTTATTCTTCCCAAAATACCCTTATGCATACCAAAATACATGCATCGCGTGATGCATCAATGATCATTTAATCTAATGGCTATGGTTGGTTCTTTTTTTGGTTCCCGATGCATATGGTGCCCTATAGAACCTGACCCTATATATATATATATATACATACATATATATATATATATATATATATATATATATATATATATATATATATATGTGTGTGTGTGTGTGTGTGTGTGTGTGTGTATGTGTGTGTATGTATATGTATGTATGTATGTATGTATGAACACACACGTGTATGTGGACACATAAACACACACACACACACACACACACACACACATATATATATATAAAATCAGGTTCATCAGCGTACCTATGAGATTCCACCGTACCCTAATATGAATGATCATTCACATATATTTTTTTAATAGACATGTATAACACAACATTATAAGACTTTTTTTTCAAAAGGAGCAACATGATAAATCTTGTGAATGGTCATTCACACCATGTTCGGGTGCACTTGATTTCGAGAGGTACTTATTTGAACCTGACTCTCTCACACACACACACACTCCCTCTCTCTCTCTCTCGCTACATATATATATATATATATATATATATATATATATATATATATATATATATATATATATATATATATATATATATATATATATATATATATATATATATATATATATATAATATGTAACATATATTTACACATATGTACAACATATATATGTTTGGTTCAGTGTCCAAGTCTAACTAATTTGTAAGACTATCATTAAAAGTAGATTCCTTTTTGGTTCGTCCTCAATGAACATGTAAAGAGAAATAATTAACAGAGAGAATAATAATAATTAAAATTATTATTATATAAATAACTAATTAATTGGTTTATTTATTTTTAATAAATTAATGAGAAACTAAATAATTAATTATAATTAATTAATTGGTTAGTTCATTATATTATTATAGTTAATAAATTAATTAGAAACTAATGGAATTAATTAAGAAAGCATAGGATCTAATGTGCAATTAGTTGAAAGTTGTAGATAAAAGTTTATCTGGTTTCTCCCTTATCTACACCACCCTTTGATTGGTGTCCTACATCGGTTAGTTAACCTATTTCTAGGGGTTTTTCTCCTATATAAATAGGGATGCATGCTATGCTTGAAATCACTGATTCTTAATTCTAAATTCATGTTCTCTGAATCTAGAAATAGTAAAAATATTTCTCTTTGGTTCTTGGGTGTGAACTATTAGATGTGTTCTGGTTTGGTGTAACACCCTCCCAAATCCCATAAATGTCGTGTTAAGACAATATTATAAGTGACAATAACGCATATATACTCCATGAAACACTTGTCAGAGGATAATACAAATTACTGATTATTTAAAACTTTTATCAAAAGGTTAACAAAGTAATCGCAGTTCCGTACAGATAACCACCCTGATTAAGCTAATACAATATCCCTGACTATCAAATATACATACTGATTACATAGTCCCAAAAGAAGCTATTACTAATGATCATTTCACAAAAACAAGTACAAAGGTCTCCAAGTCATCCCATGTCCTATTTCAGTGGCTGCTGTTGTTGGTTTCCTTTCCTATTCCTATAACACGTTAGACTCGAAGACGTAAGCTGAAAAGCTCATGAGTACGCGAGGGTTAGACTCTGCAGGATAAACATAGAACACAACACATAGCACATAATGCACATGGCAGTCCCTATCCCTGTCCCTGGCGATCAACACACATATCAGGTATAGTCACAAAAGCATGATATCCAAAACCCTGTGCACAATCCCTGTGGGGACACTTCCCCGGCTAACAAACCGCACTCAACAGTAGTTAGCAAAACCCTGTAGCTCAGGAGTGACCCGGCTACAGGCCCTGCCGTATATATACGCTCTAAAGACTATTAGGGACAATCAGCCTGCGTGATCACTCATCGCGAGTCACTGTCCGTATGGGACTCATCACGGACTCCCTGGTGGATCTCATCTCATGCACATTATAACACATATAACAAGAATAGAAGCATACCCGAGGTTCACGTACCTGTCTCATACACAATAGCTACACAGCTGAACTCTAAAAAGAGGCGCACAATTGAAAAAGAACTCGAGTACTCACTTGATTGTTCAAACTGGTTCACTGAACCACGAAATCCCTGATCTGACTCGGCTCGTTGTCTACTCGTCCCTGTAATAACCCACAGATCCCAACTGTTAATCCCCATCCAGCTGATACATATAACAGACTCACAACTGAACCCATAACTGAATCGGACCCCAAAGCCCAAAAGAAACCCAACCCAAAACCCATACGGAAACCAGGCCTAAAACAACCGATCGCGGCCCGTGTTTGGAAGAAATCGTGGCCGCGCTTACCTTATAGTAGTTGCGGTCGCGCTCAGGCCATCGTGGTGCGCCGACCTTCACGGTCTGTGCCCTAGATCTCGGGCCGCCATAGGATTCATCGCGTCCGTGCTCCTGGGCGAGCAGGTCTTCCCCTGTTCGTCGTTCATGGCTGCCCAGGGGTGAAATCACCCCTCAATCCGATTTCCAGTCACAACAAACCCATAATACCAACACATATAAACTACCTACAGGCTTAAAATCCAATTCACCCAATTCCAGCAACACATATCTCGAATTTCATATATCAAAATCATAAGTTCCTTACCTCAAAATCTCAAGAACACAAGATGGGTGAAATGAGAATGATTTCCAACAATCAATCCTTGCAATTTGAAGCTTTACTTGCTGCTGTTCACTTCAATGCACACACACAATACACTTTCAGTTTTAGCAAAGGAGAGAAGGAAGCAACGAATTGAAAGTAGCTCCATTAAAAATTGTTTCCATTTTTAGAAACCCTGGACCCAATACCCAAACCCGATATCATATTTTCACTATTAATATCAACTCAACCCATTTAATCTCGTGATCTTGAATATATAATTAATCCACTAAAATTATAAACCGGTGACCCGAAATCGCAATCCCGACATGTATAAATCCACTAATCGGGATATAATTGGACCAACACAATATTATTAAAATAATAATCCACATACCAGGTTCAAAAGCAGGATGCTACATTTGGGCACTTGCCTTCCTGCATCATATTTGCGGTTGGAGCATTCTTCGCGGGAGAAAATAGTTTTTTTTTTTCTAAAGCTTAGTCTTTTTCTTCTATCTTTATTTATTAAGTTGCTTTACTTATTTGGTTTAGATCCGTTAGGGTTAATTTCCTTATTGTTTCTAGATTATTTATTTTTCGCATTGTTTAATTTATCTAGTAAGGGAATAGAAAACCCATCAATGGTATTAGAGCGGTTAACCTAATAAGTTTTGCACTTAATTAAGAATGTCTTTTGAAATTCAGGTTTAAAATTTCGAAATAGGATTATCGAATATTCGTAAATTTGGGTTATAAATCTTTAAAATTTTGTTTTTAAATTAATGGGTTTTAAATTATGAAACTAAAAGGTATATGATTCTCGAAATCTTGGTTGAATTTCCAAAATAGTCTTTAGAATTTAAAGTTCTTAATTTTTCAACATTAATTGTTTTAGTGTTTGAAACTTTGGATTTTGAAGGTTTTTGAATTTTTGGGAATTTAAGATTGATATTCTAAATTTTAGAATTTTAAAATTTGAAATTTAAAGTTTAATTTTCAAAGTTAAAATTATGATCTCCGAAATTCATAGATTAAAATTTTCTAAAATTTAGGATTTGATTAAATATAATTTAAGGGTTTGATTTTTAAGAATTATTGATAAAGATGCCTTAGAGATAAGCTTGAGAAATTATCTACATTAGGTTATTATCCTAATTCATAGTTATCTAGAAACTTGCCATAGATTAAATTAAGTTCCTATCCTAAAAGGTTTAGATAAATTAATTTATGATTATGGATAAATGTGTATTATCCTAGGTTTAAATTTATGGATGTATATATAAATATATGTGTATCTCGAAATTATATATATATATATATATATATATATATATATATATATATATATATATATATATATATATATATATATATATATATATATATATATATATATATATATATATATATATATATATATATATATATATATATATATATATATATATATATATATATATGTTGGGTACAATTATAAGTAGAGTTGAAAACAATATTTTGTAATAGTTCAGGGGAATTTATTGTAAATACACAATAGTTATAGTGTGTATATAAATAGAAGTAGTATTTCTTTTTTGAAAGGAATAAGACAGAATGGAGAGAGTGGACAGATTCGAAGATTCAGATTTGAGAGAATTGCTTTGTAAGTCACCAAGAACTTAATGTAAATTTCTCTCTTTAATCATTCAATATATTGTATTGAATTGTTAATTGTTCATATGAATTGTTTAATGTTGAATGAATTGCTAGAAATATGAATTCACAATTGGTATCAGAGCCTAATATGGATTAAATTGGTTGAATTTGAATCTGAAAAATTGTTTTTCGACAGCACTGTTTCATAGCAAACATTGATATTTTAGAAAATCAATTGGGGTTTTTGAATCGGTGGATGAAAGGAATTGAATCTTTGATCGAGTGTGCGTATATCATCGTTGAATCTGTTGAATTAGGTCTTAGATCTCAATGCCAAACACAAAGATTTTAATTTGAAATTTTCTGAATTTTTGAATAGAGTCGTGTTCTTCAAGTTCTTGCTGAAATTCGAGATTTTAATTTGAAAATTGAAAAGAACACTTCACAAAATGTGTTTCTGTGTGTAAAACGCACCTTTGGTATAAATTTGGAGTCATTTTGTGAATTTTTGTTGAAAAGATTGGATTTACACTTGGAATTATTTGAAATTGATCAAACTCGGACATATTAGTTGATCGAGTTGTGTCACTTAGGTGACCGAGTTTGTTTTAGGTTTAATCGAGTTTGGTTATTTCATCATTCGAGTTTGCATGAACTTAACCAATCAAGTTTGTATCTAGTTTTAATCGAGTTTGAAGGAAGTATTGATCGAGTTTGTTGTAGAACTAATCGAGTTGTATCAAGTTTTCATCAAGTTTGAGCATTTGTTGATCGAGTTTGCTTTCTTCTAGATCGAGTTTGATCAAATGTATATCGAGTTTGATTTCTGTGACCATCGAGTTTTATTCTTAGTCTCTCGAGTTTAGTACCTTAATACCCGAGTTTGTGTATGAACTAATCGAGTTTCATAGTTCATCAACCATGTTTCAAGCTTAATCACCCGTGATTCATTGGTAACCATTCGAGTTTCACCATTTATCATTCGAGTTTCATCAAGCTTCAGTCGAGTTTCATTAAAAGTTCATTCGAGTTTCATCAAATGTCAATCGAGATTCATTCTGACCGAGCTTGATAAATCAACACTTGTGCTTCATTCGAATTTATCAAAGAACCAATCGAGTTTCATTCTTCAGTATTCGAGATTTACTGTGTTACATTCGAGTTTCATACTTTACAAATTTAAGATTGAATTGTTTAATCAGAGCTGATTTTGCACAAGTTATCATTAACTGAAATAAATTTTCAAAGTTTAATCAAAATTCAATCAGTTTTCCCATAAAAGATCTTGGAAGATTCAATTTCTAGCAATTCATAATGGAATTTGAACAATTGTCAAAGTCTGAGCTGATTTTCAAACTTACTGAATCTGAAAAGATTCGTAAGAACAATTACGACATTCTCATTCAGTTAAATACTGATAAACATTTGGCGTTACGTGACGTACAAATACTGAATGAAGAAATTAACAGCTTAAAAGAAAAACAAAACTCTGAGAGTTGTGCTCATCAATTGAAAATATCTGAATTACTTAAAGAACTTGATGAGCTGAAACAAGAAAATTTTCAGAATGCAACTCAACTGAAATATCTTTTGCCTGAAAGATCTGATCTTTACAAGAAAGTTCAGGATCTTGAAGATACACTTTGTAAGACAAAACCAACTGATCAGAATTGTATTTTAAACAAAAATGAAGAAATTTTTGCTCTTCAACAAGAGTTGTCTTTAACTAAAGATTTGATTGAGAAGGAAAGACATGAGTTCTTACTTAAAGAACAAGATTTTAAATCAAAATCTGAATTGTTTGAAGATGAAAGACAAATGTTCTTAATCAAAGAACAATCTTTTAAATCTGATTACCAATCATTTGATCATGACAGAAATTCAAATTTAGTCATTATCAAAAGTTTGGAAGATCAGATACTTCATCTTACAAAACAATTACATGTGTTTACTTCGTCAACTGAGTCAAAGGTTAAGACCCCTTCTTCAGTGTGTTTAAAATCCAATGTTGATCACTCTGGTTTGTCTTCTGAAAGTGAAGTGAATCTAACTAACTCTGCTAAGTTTGATTCTTCTTCAGATCTTAAACTTAAGTATCTGTTAAAGATACACAGCGGCAAAGATAAAATTGTTGAACAACTTCCGGTCAAGATTTACACCGGTGAATCTTCGAAGTCAAATTTTCTTAAAGTTTCTGAAAATACTGGTCATTCTAATCAGAAAACATTTTCACAGAAAAATACCAAGTATTATCAGAAACAGGCAAGAACCGGACAGTTTTTCAAAAAGAAGAGTTCGCAAAAGTCTGATCATTCAAATTCAAGTTTCTTTAGAAATTCAGATATTCAATTTTCTCATACTCAAAGAAATTTGTTTTCTGCTTTTGAAAGAGAAGCTGATAGTTATAACTTGCAATGGGTACCTAAACCCAAGTACAAGTGGGTACCAAAACCTGTTTTGAAATGGGTACCCAAGAGCGCTAACAAGTCTGGATCCAAATCTGTTTGGATACCAAAGACATCTTAAATTTTGCAGGTTATAGGTTTCTTATCATTCCAGATAAGGACCCGTTCTTCATTTAAATAGGCTCTTGATTACATCAGATCAAGACCCGTGTTTCAAATCAAAATGGTTTCTAGTTAATTCAGACTAGAACCCAGACTTCAATGAACCAGAGTCAATGGCTTTCAGTTACATCAGACTGAAACCCGAGTCTGAGAGACAAATCTTACTGGAATTCTTGCCCTGAATTCAACTCCGAAGCTGAAATTGACAAATAGGGAGTTTTATTTTTATAATTTTTTGCTCCTGATTTCATTTTTATGAGTTGACTAACTGTGTGTGCTTATTTCTAGGGGGAGTTTCAGACGCACTTTGACGATGACATTTTTCAAAAACGGTGTGTGATTTTTCACGAAAATATTTGACACACACATAAAAAGAGTTTTTGAGCTGAAAGAAATTTTTTTTATGAATCTCTGAATCTATCATTGAGATTAATTGATCTAATCTCTTTGATTTTCATAATCTCATTTCTTCTGAGATTCTTTTTGTTAGAACTCTTCCAATTTATACTGGATTCTCCTGATATCTCCCATGTGCTAATTCTTTCAAGAAAATCTTATTCTTTTCATATCATATATCAGATTTTCCATTTCATCATATCTCATGACCTTTCAAAGCTGAAAATTTTTCTGCTGACTCCGATTATGCACCAATCTGAGTGATAGGCATAAATATCGCTTCTATGGTCTAACCAGAACCGGAAGACCTACCCAAGAAGCAAACCATCTATAGATTGTGCGGGTGAGGGTTCTTTAGGTTTATTAGTTGAGAAGTGTAAGTTATCACGGGATACTGACAGGGTCGAGCAGAGATAAAATGTAAATGAGAGGGATATTGATATTGAAAGGAGATGGGGGTGCATCAGATCATGCTTTTGCTATAAACCTGACTGAATTCATTTCTTAAAAGTGAGCCGGAGGGAGCTTAGTTGAAAAATACTGAGAGCTGAGTGTTGAGAAAGGATTTGAAGAAAATAAAATCCTACCAACACTGTGTCTGCTGGGTAAACCACATAATCTATCAAGCCCTAGGCGACTTGATATTGAAAAAGACGTCATGGACCCAGTGACGCATGCACTTAACCCCACCAACTACTCAGTTATCTCTCAAAAGATTTCTGTTTCAATAATCACGGAGATATAACACATTTCTATCGATATATCATTTGGATATTATTGATATTGAAACAAGGAAGACAGTTGCTCCGGTCTCCAATTTCATTTGATGCACATTGTGTCTAGAGCTAATTATATACACTTTTAGGACACATCGAGTCTATCAGTCTGCGTGACTATAAACTGCTAGTCCAAAGTGACTAAGCCGGAACAAATAAGAGTGATTCTTTCAAGATAAAGGATTTCACGATGACTATTTGGAAATCCTACCAGTGTTAACATCACGCCAGCGCTGAAAGTAGGTCACATAGATTATGACTACTGTGCAAACAGGAATCCTATGTGGACCTGGACTCGTTATCTCACAAAATGAATATGTTTCATTTCCCCAAAGTTAAAAAGCTTTGTTTTTGTTCTAAAAAGTTATAGTATCAATTCGAGGGGGAGTGAACTTTTTGAGGGGGTGAGATAAATCTGCTTTGTATAGGGAGAGAGATATCAGTTTAAGGGGGAGAAAATCAATTTGTAATTTCTGAGTTGTAATTGTTGTCATATTTCCTCAATTGTAAATTCATTGCACTTATGTCTCTGAAGACTTTGCATGATGTTCATAATTCTTATGATCATCATGAGGGGGAGAAAAGCTAGAGTTCAGAGACAACTGTTGAGTAGATTGAAGACGATTGCTACATCATCTCAAGACAATTGATCAAGAAAGAGATTTAATAGCCATTCATGATTCAAGGGGGAGTGTCCTATCAAGAAAAGAGAAGATCAGAAAAGAAGAGATGAGAAGATCAAAGAGAGACAATAAAGAAGAAGTTTCTAAATCAGAAGATTCAGAGATCATAGAAAAGAAGAAGATTCAAGATAAGAATTAACCTGAACAGAGAACTTTAAATGAAAAATTGTTTTCATCTCTAAGGGGGAGATTGTTGGGTACAATTATAAGTAGAGTTGAAAACAATATTTTGTAATAGTTCAGGGGAATTTATTGTAAATACACAATAGTTATAGTGTGTATATAAATAGAAGTAGTATTTCTTTTTTGAAAGGAATAAGACAGAATGGAGAGAGTGGACAGATTCGAAGATTCAGATTTGAGAGAATTGCTTTGTAAGTCACCAAGAACTTAATGTATATTTCTCTCTTTAATCATTCAATATATTGTATTGAATTGTTAATTGTTCATATGAATTGTTTAATGTTGAATGAATTGCTAGAAATATGAATTCACAATATATATATATATATATATATATATATATATATATATATATATATATATATATATATATATATATATATATATATATATATATATATATATATATATATATATATAGTTATATATATATTAAATTTAAACACTAATTATTTTAAATTGTTTAAAATATACCTCAAAAAGTTTAAAATGTTTAAACTAGAACCCTAAGATTTAAAAGACATATATATATATATATACACACACACACACACACACACACATATATATATATATTATGGATTATATATACGTATATTTAAATCTAAATACATTGTCAGTCAATTGAAACATCGGCTCACCCATAGTGAACAAACTATAAGCAATGTATTAGGCGGGTTTCTATGCTTCCCTAAAGGAGTATTTTTTTAAAATATTTCGCGCTGACCTATCTTCTCCATTTCGTTGTGCGTTCAATGGAGCTACTGAGGACTTTTTATGGGATAATGTTCAGATTAAACGTATTAATCTTAAGTACTAAAACAAAATCCCGTTTTAGATACAAAAAAAGGTGAATTAGTATGCTAACCCATGAAGACTGCACATCTCTCTTATGGATTGTTAGTGGAGCGTGTGTGGTTTACCGGCACATTAATGTAAGAACATAATGAGAGGTGATGTGGAACTCGCGATTCTCAAGCGTACTCGTGCCGGGATCCACACAGATTTTGCATGGTTAGATTCACCATCTTGTTCATGATCCTCGACATCCTAGTCATGAATAGTAGATGAGAATATCCGAAATTAACATGTCATTAATGAGAATCAATGAATCTCAAAGATCTAGGAGTTTCATAAAGATTGAAATTGACAAGAGCATTGTCTACCTAAGTTAATTTGTGGCATGATTACGACAAACCTCTTCACAAAACGAACAGAAAATACGGAATCCTAGCCTTAAAGGAAGTTGGGCAATTATTTAAGAAACATTCATACTAACTAAAACTTTATCTCACAAATGTCTACTCAAAATGGTGCTATCACTCCCGCACACAATTCCGCTTCTAACCCGAACTTTTCTCCACTCTCAGTTCATAGGAGGGAAAGACTGACCGGTCCAAACTCTATGGACTGGATGCGAAACCTTAGGTTCACCTTGAGGTACGAGAACAAGGAGTATGTTCTCGATGATCAGATTCCCACCATCGATGAGAACTCGACCCAAGAGGAGATAGAAGCTCACCAGAAACACCTTGATTGTGCAAACAAAGTGTCATGCATCATGGCATCCTCATTGAGCCCATAACTTCAAAAGACTTATGAAAACACATGGGCCAATGAGATGAACCAACAGCTGAAGGAGATGTTGCAGGCTAAGGCTAGCAAAGAGCACCTTGATGTGGTTAAGTCCCTCATGGCCTGGAAACCCAAACCTGGGGCATCCATCTGTGCTTTCATCCTTGTGATGAAAGGGTACTTTGACCGGTTGGAGTCTCTAAACCTGAGGTTCGACACTGAGTTTTCCAACAACATCATTTTATCAGGTCTTCCTGCTGTCTATAACCAGTTTGTGGTCTCTTATCAGATGAATCTAAATCAGAATGAGGCATCAATCATGGAACTCTTCAATCTGCTACAAAAACTGCTGAGAAAGGAATCAAGAAGGATGAAGTGTCAGCAGCCCTTGTGTTGCAAATTGGTCAGAATGAAAAGAAGTCTTCCTGGAAGAAGGCCGCGAATGGAAAGTCCAATCGTGTGTTTAAAAGGAATATTAACTCTGGAATTGCACCTGCAAGTGATCCAAAGAAAGCAGTGTGCTTTTATTGCAACATTGAGGGGCATTGGAAGCATAGCTGCCCTCTATATTTGAAGGACCTTAAAGACGGGAAGGTCGAAAAGAATTCAGGTATGATCAAACTCCATAATACTGCAAATTTCTAATTCGTGGGTTCTGGATACAGGATGTGATCTCACATTTGCTATGTATTGCAGGGGCGAAAGGAAAGAAGAAATCCGATGCATAGGGAGCTCAACTTGATCATGGGAACCAAGGGAATCGAGCTCGTGCTGAAGAATGGAGTTAGGATAGAACTAAATGATTGATGTTTATTCGTCATAGATGAGTAGAAACTCTATTTCATTAGATGCATTGTACAAGGATGGTTACACATTCTCTTTTGATAATAAAATGGTGATTTTTGGTTTACTCAAATGGTTGTTTTATACTCCTTACAATGACATATATGAAATTGTTGAATATGATAGAAATTAATTCTAAATGTTGATTCTACTGATGATATTCATAAGTCCAAATTTTGGCATTCACGGATGGAGTGTTGGAATCATTTGACCTCAAATCGGATGATGTATGCGATTCTTGTTCACTGGGCAAGATGACTAAATCACCATTCACTGGATGATGTGAAAGAGGTGAAGGATTATTGGAGTTGAGTCACAAAGATTTGTGTATACCATTCCGATATGCCACAAATGATGAAAATCGGTACTATGTCACATTTACTGATGACTATAGTATATTTGGGTATGTTGATCTGATTGTTCAAAAGATATCAAAGTGAAGTAGAAAATCAACTGGGAAGAAAGATAAACGTTCTTCGATTCGTTCGGAGAGGAGAGTACCTTAGTATCGAGTTTCTCGACACTTCCAATGAGTTTCTGGGGTTACGTTGTAGAGACAGCAACGCATATCTTTAATCTTGTATCAACTAAGAAGGTTCACTAACACCTTAGGGAAAACGTCTTTCCTTGGGTATATCAAGATCTGGGGTTGTGAGGTTTTCGTTAGACGAGAAACATTAGACAAACTAGAAAGTGTCTATTCGCCGATCCTCCACAATAGTCATTTGGATATTGTTGCTCGAAGAGGAATGTTCCTCGAGAGAGATGATGTCTAAAGAGGACAGTGGAAGTAAGATTGATCTTGATGAGACTCAAGCGTTTACCGATGAAGAAACTGTTACAAACACTGACACTCAACAAGAGGTGGAAACACCTGTTGAGATGAATGACATATCCTTATCTGTTCGCAAAAGTTGTAGAGTTAACAATCCTCATCAGTTCTATTATGGTTTCCATATTCAAGAGGAGGACATGATTAGTGACAGTACACTAGTCGAATTGGATGAGCCTGCTAACTACAAGGAAGCGATGGCAGGCCATGACGCTGCTAAGTGGTAAGGTACAGACTTATAAAGCTAGGTTGGTGGAAAAGGGCTATACTCAAACCTACGGGATTGATTATGAGGAGACTTTCTCACCAATAGGTAAGATAAAGTCTATTAGGATAGTGCTTGCAATAGCTACGTTTCATGATTATAAAAATATGGCAGATGGATGTCAAAACCGCTTTCCTTAACGGAAAACTGTCAGGGAATGTGCTTATGGCACAACCAAAAGGTTTTGATAATGCAAAGTATCGTAAAAGAATTTACAAGCTTTTCGAAACAGGAATCTTTGCTTCCACGAGAAAATCACAGAGTTTAGATTTTCTAGAAGCAAAGATGAGTCATGTCAAAGTCAGTAGGAGTACTGTAGTCTTCCAAGTATTACATGTGAATGAAATACTAATCATAAGAAATGATATCCCGACATTACAGAGTGTAAAAGTTTGGTTGGGAGAATATTTCGCTATGAAAGATTTGGGGGATGCAGCATATATTCTTGGTATAAGGATTTACAGTGATAGATTTAAACGTCTAGTAAAACTTATACGTACTTCGATAAAATTTTGAAGTGATTCAAAAGGAGAATTCTAAGAAAGCCTGATGTTCCATTTGCTTTTAGCATGGTGAGTCAGCATCATCAAAATCCTGGTAAAGGTCATTAGAGAACTGTCAAGAGCATTCTAAAGTATTTGAGAAATACCACAGATAGGATCTTAGATTATGGTAGAGAAGATGAACTCAATGTAATGGGTTACTGTGACACGGGCCTTCAAACAGACAGAGTTAATAGTCGTTCACAGTCCGGTTGGGTACTCTAAATGTATGGGGAGCTGTAACATAGAATGGTTTAAATGAACAAAAATACCATTTTGTTCGTAGAATAGTCGAAGTAGGACATGTGATTGTGAACCTTGTACGATCATAGGAGAGTCCGGCTGATCCGTTCACAAAGACACTGGGAATGCCCAAACATGATGATCATTCTAGGAGCATAGGATTATGAGATAATGTAAAGTTTTAGTTGTTAGTTTGAATTTGAAACATTGTAAACAATTATTTGAAATTGTAATAGCTTTGGTGATTAAAGAATGGAGATTTATTTATTGGTATAGTGCTACCATTTACTAATGTTTATCATTGTGTTTCCTTTTGCATGTTTCTAAAACTACTTCCCGAGTAATTAATTTTATTCAAACATCCTCAGTCAATCATACTACCGGAAGTTAGTGTTGAAATAAGATTGTCATGGATTGTTAGTAGATTGTTTAAAAGTTAGACATAGCATGGGGATTGCTGCAGCACTCATGGGGTACTTAATAGATATTTAAGTATAGGAAAACCCGTACTTAGAAAGTTACTTCATGGATTAAAATCACAAGTAATTCTAAGATGATAATATCCTCTATTCTTAAAGTGGAGATAGATTGAGGCTCTAGTCTTTCAAATCTGTTGTACCTTAGTTCATTCAAACACTGAGCGTCAATGCCGGTTATAAAGGATGTCCTAGTTATGACGTGATGGTTGACTAGTGTAACATCCGGCACTAAACCAGGTTAGCAACAATGACCTAATCTGTATTTAATAGTCAATTATAGCCTAATCAGTGGTCATTAGAAATTAATCAAGTGATTAACAAGGTTTATTAGAAAATTCAACCTAATTGGAATCAAATTCATCGGTGCGATGAATCGAGAAATCAATTAATCCGATCAAATTACGATATGAGGGATTAATTCAACTAAGTACGTAATTAAATTATGATTGGTAACACTAATCATACACTAATACAATTACTTAACATTAATTATGCAAGACTAAAACAATTCATTAAAACAATGCATCCATAAGTATTTATGAAATTACATAAAAAGGGAAATACAAGAATACATTCTAAATACATTTATACAAAAAAAATGTAAAATACATGGAAAATACCTTCACATGGCCAGCCCTCATAGTACACACACACACACACACACACACACACACACACACACACTTGGTTTTAAATTTTATATTAAGATGACCATGCACCATCTACATCAAATCTCCTTTCTCCATTCCCTTTCATTTCACCATTCTCTTTCAATTCAACCAAGTGTGCACTCAACCTCCATTTGAAAGACCAAGACTTTTCCTATAAATAGAGAGCTTCCCTTTCATTATTTTCACACTAAAATCTCTCTTTTTTCTCTCTCAAAACCGGATCCACACACACACATACTCCACAAAACTTTTATTTCAAGTGTTCTTCATTTGCAAGGTGTTCTTGGTGAAACCTTTGACGATCCAACCTTCTACTCATTTCCATTCTTCTAAAAACATCAAAGTAAGTAAATACTAACTTATTTCATCATACATTTATGTTTATATAAGTCTTGCATAATATATATAATCACCAACAACAAGTTTCATAAAAACTCAAGTTTATAAATTTCTAGTTTTTGTTTTTAAGTTGTTCCTTTAAATACGTTTATGAATATATGAACACATCATAAAAATGTTAATATTATGAAAACATGTGTTATATATGTGTTATATAACTTTTATAACTTTTATACAAGTAGTCTTTGAATAAACAACAAGAATCATAAGTTATTTCAAGTTTATAAACTGTGAATTTTCGGCAGAAAATGTATATCGACTTTGAAAAATCATAACTAATTCATAACTTAACGAAATGAGTTGATTCTTGTCTCAAAAGTTAGATATATGTCTTAACTATAGATCTGGAAGTTTTCATAATTTATTTTGGAGTTTAAGACCTCCAGAAATTATTTGGGAAACCGAAAGTTTGACAGCTCAAAAATGGCCAACATAGGGTTTTCAACAAGTTGTTTCCCTAACCTAAACATCTCGAAAAATGACCGTTCTTGATTCTAAAAATGCTTTGTATATAGTAGTTTAATGTCCTAGAAAACCAAAGCCTAAAACGTTTTGGATCTTGGTCAAAAACAGCCTCAAAGTAGGCCGAAAAACCTCCGAAAAAGCTGGAAAATTATTTTAAGCGGGTTTTATTTATAAACTTGTAATGTTGGGTGATTTAAGACATAAATATATATATTATCATATATTAGAGATATTAAGTCCTTATTATCATTTAGGACTCGATTAAACTCACTCGACGTATTATCCATCCATTTACGCTAAATAGCTTCTTACGCTCGTTTTTGCCATCGCAATCTCGGTGAGTTCTCATAGCCTCTATTTTCACACTGTTATGTTTTGGGGATGAGATACATGCTTCGTTTTTATATGGACACGAAAACATCTTCATTTCTATTATGTATTACACATGTGGTTCCATCAGCCCTTATATCATGAAACGTTAATTGCATTTATTTGTAAGCACGAATATATTGTGGATAGATCTATCGGGAGTCATGTCCCCCATTCGGGTTAGTTTGGGTCGGCTAACAGCGAGTGCATATATATTCAACACACGGTATTACAGTCGGGGATACTTCACAGGGCAAACTCATTTTAATTAAGCTTCGGTTGCATGATGGTTTATATGTAATACATAACATGGAATTTATGATTTTTTATAAATTCAATCTCTATTATTGTTGTCCATATAAGTCAGATTTACGTGTAAACCTATGAGCTCACCAACAATTTTTGTTGGCGTAATTTAGCGTGTATTTTCAGGAAATTAAGGCAAGTTCATCACATCGGAAGTATTTTCAAGCTTCCGCACTTAAGGAGTCGCACTCAATTTCAAACCGTCGGAGATTTAATTGCATTATTTTGGATAATTTAATTATGTACTTAAATCTCTGTTTCTTGCGAACTACTCTTTATCATTCTCGGGTTATGTAAAACATTTCTATCTTTTAAAGTTATATCGATGCATTTTTGAAAACGTCCATATAGTGGTCGTTCATTATGATTATGGTTACGCTTCCGCGACGTCACGCTTCATTGCCAACCGGGGTAACGGGGGGTGACAGATTGGTATCAGAGCCATAGTTATAGCGAACTAGGTTGCATTAGTACCCTAGACTATAACTGCACTTAAGTTTTACTATTTTGAAAATATCTTGTAACTAACTAAAAGACTATGCATGGACCTTGATAGCAGAAAACATGTCCCACCCAGAGACCATCATCTTGTCAGATTCAGAGGATGAGTACATCCCTATGAGCCCCGAAGTCACTGAGGTTTTCACTGAAGGAGAACCATCTGAAGAAGAAGACCCCTCCGAAGAACCAATGGAGGAGTCATAAGAGGAAACTATGGAAGAAGATGAAGACGGAGAGGATCCACCGCCCCCAGCAGTCCCCGCGCGCATTCCATACCACCAGGCAGAGCCATCATTCAAGCCGTACCGCCCTTAACCAAACGGCCCTAAGATGTTGTACACGCCCCGAAAGAGGGTGATCACGCCGAGATGGGAGTCTATTCCCATCTCGACTCCCCAACCAAATCCCCCACCACAGCACCGACGGGTAACGCCCGAAGATGGGGATGGATGCTTGAGACCCTCCGTGAGTGGAGGCAAGAGGAAGGAATCCCTTCCTAGTTCGAGGTCGAAAGACCATCCTCCGCACCGATCCCACCACTCACCCAGGAGACGACTGATCAGACCGTACCCCTGCTAGTAGCACGGTCTTACCGTTATGACCTCCAAATCTGGTTAATTAACCAGGATATTGGAGAATTGACTGCCCATATGGAGCGGGAGGAGATTCAGAACTCCAATTTATATTGGGTTAACCAGCATGCCCTTACCATCCAACAGGATGGCCTGAATGAGCTTCGGCAGCAACTAGCCGAAAGCCAAGCTCGGATCGAGGAGCTGACTCAGTGCCTCAACGCGATGGAGAAGGGAGAGACCCCTGATCACTCCCACACTTAGTACCCTTTATCTATCCTTGTAATATTAGGAAAAATATTATGTAATAGTATAGGACAAAAATTTTCGGGTAATAACCCGCCCATTGTAAGAAAGTTATGAATGATTAATGAATATTGCAAGTTATTTATGAAATTGTGTTTGATGATTATAGTGTTGTGCCTTCAGAAAAATTTACATCTTTAAGATTCAACTTTTTACACTATGCTCTTTTCTTTAAACTTTAAGATAATGCCGCCAAGACGAGCTATGAACGCTGCCGAAATTGAGGAACTAGTTGCACAAAGAGCGGCTGCTGCTATAGCCACTTATGAGACAAACCGGAACAGTTCAGCTAATGGAGATGGTGGTGCTAGCCGCACCACGGGAGGAACTGAAACCCACCCAAAGGGTTGTGGATTAAGGGGTTTTTGAGCTGCAAGCCCCGATACTTCAATGGAACTGAAGGAGCTAATGGATTAGTACGATGGTTCGAAAAATGGGAGTGGGTCTTCCGTGTTAGCGGATGCATTGAAGGAGATAAGGTAAAGTTCGCCACCCACACTCTTCAAGACAGCGGCTTGACATGGTGGAACTCGTATACACAGTCTGTGGGGATTGATACAGCTTACCAACTCGCCTGGACCGAGTTAAAGCAGATGATGACCGATGAGTATTGCCCGAGGAATGAGCTACAGAAGATGGAGTCAGAGTTTTGGAATCTGGCTATGAAGGGAACGGATGTAGCTGGGTACACCAACCGATTCCACGAACTAAGTATTCTGTGCCCTCGGATGGTGACCCCTGAATACAAAAAAAATCGAGCGTTACATTTGGGGACTCGCTCCTCAAATTCAAGGCAATGTCACTGCCTCCAACCCAACCACCATTCAGGACGCCATCAGAATGGCCAATAACCTTATGGATCAAGTGTCTCGGAGAATCGAAGCCAAGGCCAGGGAAAACAAGAGGAAATGGGAGGACAAGTGCGGGAGGAATACGGGCTCGCAATCCAAGAAGCCCGAGACCATCAAGGCTTATGTAGCAGGAGCTGAGTCAAGGAAGGGCTACACAGGTACCAAGCCTTTCTGCACCCAATGCACCTTTCATCACAACAAGGGTCCCTGCCCAAACCCTTGTGGAAAATGCAAACGTATTGGTCATGTGGCCAAGGACTGTAAATTTGGAACCCCGGGTGTCAATGGCGGCAATCAGAGAGGCTGCTATGAATGTGGAGCTGCCGGGCACTTCAGGAGTTAGTGCCCGAAGTTGAGAAATGGTGGAGGAGCTCAGGGGAGAGCTTTCGTGTTAGGAGCAGGTGACGCTCGTCAGGATACCCATGTGGTATCAGGTACGTTTCTTTTAAATGACATTTACGCTTACGTACTCTTTGATACTGGGGCTGATAGGAGCTTTATATCTGATAAGTTTAGTAAGCAATTGAATGCCACTCCTTTTCCCTTAGACAACTCTTATACTATAGAACTGGCTGACGGAAAAATAATAGAGGCAAGTAGTATTATTAAGGAATGCACACTGAAGCTGGCAGATCATCCCTTTAAGATAGACTTGATGCCTATAGAACTCGGAAGTTTTGATGTAGTAATTGGCATGGATTGGTTGTCACACAATCATGCCGAGATTTTGTGTGGTAAGAAAGTGGTATGGATACCACTCCACAAGAAGAAGGTCCTAACAGTCCAAAGGGAAAGAAAGAACCGTCAGCTGAATGTCATATCCGGCCTAAGAACATTAAAGTGCCTTAGAAAAGGTTGCCATGCGGTATTAGTACAGATTGCAGAAAAAGAGTCGAAGGAGAAACGACTCGAGGATATTCCAGTGGTTTGTGACTATCCAAAGGTCTTCCCGGAAGATTTGCCTGGACTTCCGCCAACTAGGCAAGTGGAGTTGCAAATCGATTTGGTGCCGGGAGCTGCACCGGTCGCAAGAGCCCCATGTAGACTCGCTCCTTTTGAAATGCAAGAGTTATCCAATCAATTACAATAGTTGATGGATAAAGGATTCATTCGACCAAGTTCCTCACCTTGGGGAGCTCCGGTCTTATTTGTGAAAAAAAAAGACAGATCCTTCAGAATGTGCATAGACTACCGAGAGCTAAACAAGTTGACAGTAAAGAACCGCTACCCCCTTCCCAGAATTGAAGACTTGTTTGACCAACTACAAGGATTTAGCTTCTACTCTAAGATTGATCTGCGATCCGGTTATCATCAAGTAAAGGTTCGGGAAGAAGACATTCCCAAGACAGCATTCAGAACTCGTTATGGACATTACGAATTCCAGGTGATGCCATTCGGTTTGACCAACGCACCAGCCGTATTCATGGATCTCATGAATCGAGTGTGTGAACCGTATCTGGACGAATTTTTAATAGTGTTCATAGACGATATCCTCATCTATTCCAGAAATAAGGAGGAGCACGAACAACATCTCAAGCTGATCTTGGAGTTGTTAGAGAAGGAGCAGTTATACGCCAAATTTTCAAAATGTGAATTTTGGTTGCGAGAAGTTAAATTCCTTGGACATGTGATCAACAGCCAGGGAATCCAATTTGATCCATCAAAAATCGAGGCCATAAAGAACTGGGCGATTCCTAGAACTCCCACTGAAATCTGCCAATTTTTAGGACTTGCCGGTTATTATAGGCGATTTAATGAAAACTTCTAAAGTAGCAGGTTCCCTAACAGAGTTGACTCGGAAGGATGTAAAATATGTCTGGGGTGAAGAGCAGGAAAATTGCGTTTCAGCAGTTAAAGCAAAGATTGTGTAGTGCACCAATTCTGTCCTTACCTGAAGGAACTGAAACTTTTGTGGTCTACTGTGATGCCTCACACAATGGATTAGGTTGTGTGCTCATGCAAAGGGATAGAGTCATTGCTTACGCATCACGGCAGCTCAAAATTCACGAGGTGAACTATACGACTCATGACTTGGAGCTTGGAGCAGTGGTGTTTGCTCTCAAAATATGGAGGCACTACCTGTACGGAACTAAGTGCACATTGTTCACAGACCATAAAAGCCTTCAGCATATTCTGAATCAGAAAGAGTTAAATATGAGGCAACGTCGTTGGGTTGAGCTACTTAGCGATTACGACTGCGAGATTCGTTATCATCCGGGGAAGGCGAATGTTGTAGCTGATGCCCTGAGTCGAAAGGAACGGGTTAAACCATTGAGAGTCCGAGCTTTGGTCATGACTATACAGTCAAACCTAAACTCTGAAGTCCGCGAGGCGCAAGAAGAAGCAGTCAAGGAAGGTAATCTACTGGATGAAGCCTTGAGAGGTATCGATAAGCAGTTTGAAATCAAGCCAGATGGATGTCGGTACTTCATGGGCAGAATTTGGCTACCAAAATTCGGAGGAGTAAGGAAGCTGATCATGGATGAAGGGCATAAAACAAGATATGCTATTCATCCAGGGTCGGATAAGATGTACCACGACTTGAAGGGAATATACTAGTGGCCAAATATGAAGGCTGACATTGCTACCTCTGTCAGCAAGTGCTTAACATGTTTGAAGGTTAAGGCTGAGCACCAAAAACCATCAGGATTGCTAGTTTAACCAGAAATACCCCAGTGGAAGTGGGAGAACATCACCATGGATTTCATCACCAAGTTGCCGAAGACTTCTGGAGGTTACGACACTATTTGGGTGATTGTGGATCGACTTACCAAAACCGCACACTTCCTGCCAATCAAGGAGACTGATAAGATGGATAAGTTAACACGAATCTATCTTAAAGAAGTCGTCTCATGACATGGAGTGCCAGTATCAATTATATCAGACAGAGACAGCCGGTTCACATCAAGATTTTGGCAGTCATTGCAAGAAGCACTAGGTACACGTCTAGATATGAGCACAACCTACCACCCGCAAACGGATGGTCAGAGTGAAAGGACGATTCAGACTTTGGAAGACATGCTAAGGGCATGTGTCATCGATTTTGGCAAAAGTTGGGACAGGCACCTGCCATTAGTCGAGTTTTCCTATAACAACAGTTATCACTCGAGCATTAAGACCGCCCCATTCGAGGCACTCTACGGACGAAAGTGTCGATCACCACTTTTTTGGGATGAAGTAGGAGATAGTCAGATTACTGGACCTGAGATTATCCAAGAGACTACAGACAAGATAGCCCAGATTCGAAACCGATTAAAGATCGCGCGGGATCGACAGAAAAGCTATGCCGATGTTCGACGGAAGGATTTGGAATTTCAAGAGGGAGATCAAGTAATGTTGAAAGTCTCGCCTTGGAAGGGCGTAATCCGTTTTGGGAAACGAGGAAAACTCAATCCTCGTTATATCGGACCATTCAAGATCACCAAAAGAATTGGCCCGGTAGCTTACCGACTCGATCTGCCCCCAGAGCTTATTAACGTTCATAATACCTTCCACGTATCCAATCTTAAGAAGTGTCTGGCTGATGAATCACTCGTTATACCCATGGACGAGCTGGAGTTAGACGATAAGTTGAACTTCATTGAAAAACCTGTGGAAATAATGGACCGAGAAGTCAAGAAACTAAAGCACAGCCGGATCCCGATAATAAAAGTCAGATGGAACTCTAAGCGAGGTCCTGAGTTTACGTGGGAACGCGAAGACCAGTTCCGAGAAAAATACCCTCATCTGTTCTCAATATACTCAAGAAGTGGAGAACACGAGCTAATTTCGGGACGAAATTCCCTTAACAGGGGGAGACTGTAACATCCGGCACTAAACCAGGTTAGCAACAATGACCTAATCTGTATTTAATAGTGAATTATAGCCTAATCAGTGGTCATTAGAAATTAATCAAGTGATTAACAAGGTTTATTAGAAAATTCAACCCAATTGGAATCAAATTCATCGGTGCGATGAATCGAGAAATCAATTAATCCGATCAAATTACGATATGAGGGATTAATTCAACTAAGTACGTAATTAAAATATGATTGGTAACACTAATCATACACTAATACAATTACTTAACATTAATTATGCAAGACTAAAACAATTCATTAAAACAATGCATCCATAAGTATTTATGAAATTACATAAAAAGGATAATACAAGAATACATTCTAAATACATTTATACAAAAAAAAAATGTAAAATACATGGAAAATACCATCACATGGCCAGCCCTCATAGTACACACACACACACTTGATTTTCAATTTTATATTAAGATGACCATGCACCATCTACATCAAATCTCCTTTCTCCATTTCCTTTCATTTCACCATTCTCTTTCAATTCAACCAAGTGTGCACTCAACCTCCATTTGAAAGACCAAGACTTTCCTATAAATATAGAGCTTCCATTTCATTATTTTCACACTAAAATCTCTCTTTTTTCTCTCTCAAAACCGGATCCACACACACACATACTCCACAAAACTTTTCTTTTAAGTGTTCTTCATTTGCAAGGTGTTCTTGGTGAAACCTTTGAAGATCCAACGTTCTACTCATTTCCATTATTCTAAAAACATCAAAGTAAGTAAATACTAACTTATTTCATCATACATTTATGTTTATATAAGTCTTGCATAATATCACCAACAACAAGTTTCATAAAAACTCAAGTTTATAAATTTCTAGTTTTTGTTTTTAAGTTGTTCCTTTAAATATGTTTATGAATATATGAACACATCATAAAAATGTTAATATTATGAAAACATGTGTTATATATGTGTTATATAACTTTTATACAAGTAGTCTTTGAATAAACAACAAGAATCATAAGTTATTTCAAGTTTATAAACTGCGAATTTTCGGCAGAAAATTTATATCGACTTTGAAAAATCATAACTATTTCATAACTTAGAAATGAGTTGATTTTTGTCCCAAAAGTTAGATCTATGTCTTAACTATAGATCTGGAAGTTTTCATAATTTTCTTTGGAGTTTAAGACCTCCAGAAATTATTTGGGAAACCGAAAGTTTGACAGCTCAAAAATGGCCAACATAGGGTTCAACAAGCTTTTTCCCGAATCTAAACATCTCGAAAAATGGCCGTTCTTGATTCTAAAAATCCTTTATATATAGTAGTTTAATGTCCTAGAAAACCAAAGCCTAAAACGTTTTGGATCTTGGTCAAAAACAGCCTCAAAGTAGGCCGAAAAACCTCCAAAAAATCTGGAAAATTATATATATATATATATATATATATATATATATATATATATATATATATATATATATATATATATATATATATATATATATATATATATATATATATATATAAACTTGACGTTTTAAGCGGGTTTTATTTATAAACTTGTAATGTTGGGTGATTTAAGACATAAATATATATATTATCATATATTAGAGATAATAAGTCATTATTATCATTTAGGACTCGATTAAACTCACTCGACGTATCATCCATCCATTTACGCTAAATAGCTTCTTACGCTCGTTTTTGCCATCGCAATCTCGGTGAGTTCTCATAGCCCCTATTTTCACAATGTTATGTTTTGGGGATGACAGCGAGTGCATAGATCTATCGGGAGTCATGTCCCCCATT
>JAANYP010004031.1:302510-334344 GCA_020465985.1 Centrapalus pauciflorus
CGTTAACATCTCCAAATTGATGGGGAGATGGCCGGAAGTGGACGGCGTAGATTGAGCCACTCCCGGTCTTCCTTCCGTCATCTCTGGCTCCACTACGGGATGCTCAGATGTGGAAGTTTCGGGAGCTGCCAGGGAGGCAGCTCTTGGGGATGCCACAAAGGCATCGTGCACGGTGTCTATTTGTGGGGATGGAATCGTGGGCGAAGGAAGGTCGGTCACGTGGGGAGGAGTGTGACCTCTTTCAACACCGCCACTCTCCGAATGAGAGGGCGATGGCGTGTGTGGAAGATCCCCGTGGAATGAAGTGGTTTCCCTTTGAGGGGAAACCAAGTGGATGGTTGGGGTTGTTGCGACCGCTGGACTAACGGTCTTTTGAGTGGGAGTCCGGCTAATGGGGCTTGGTTCTCCCTCAGATTGCATATCCCTCAGCCTTACGACAGAGACGGTTCGTTCAGAATCCGCCGTCTCTGCCGTCTCACCTACGGCTCCCTCCCTTACACTCTCAGCCTCCCTCTCACCATAACCCAGTGATTGTTGTACATCCATCCTTTCTCCCTCGTTCTCACTATCTTGCTGCTCACCTTCGGACTGGTTAGTCTCAGTCGATTCAGACTGAGACTCATCCGGATAATTTTCTCTCATATATTCCCTTACCCGATCTGTACCCCTCGACCTTGTCAGAGTCGATAATGGAATTTTCATCACCTGTACTGTCGGGGCCCCCTTTGGCAAAGTCAGTTTCTGGATAGCCACGGTTGGGTAGACATCAGCTTCTGGACGCTCATGAATGTCTTCGTCCTGATCCATGGCGTATTGTATGATGAGTTGAAGGAACCG
Organism: Centrapalus pauciflorus; assembly: GCA_020465985.1. Classification (NCBI taxonomy): domain Eukaryota; kingdom Viridiplantae; phylum Streptophyta; class Magnoliopsida; order Asterales; family Asteraceae; genus Centrapalus; species Centrapalus pauciflorus. Next base: position 303,348 of record JAANYP010004031.1, read on the forward strand.
CTGATAGGGGACATACTTGCGACCTTTATTTGTGCTCCTTTCCACGTGGACTCTTCTTAATTCTTCAAAGATGAAAGCCGCATAGTCCACGTGTCGGTCGTAGGCAAAGCCAGTGAACATGGCTAAAACCTGGGCCGATGCTGAGTCATGACCAGAATGTTTGGCTGTTAGGCACTTGTTGAGCACATCGAAGAGAATCCTCCAGTGGGACTGAAGGTTTTTGGTGCGAAAGTCGGATGGTTTGGTAAGGGGTCCGTCATACCCTAGGGTTTGAATTTCAGATAGGGCTTCTGAGACGGATGGGTTTGGATCGAACGAGTCAATGGAGGGAATATAGTCTTGGATGGGAAGACGAAGGATGTGACGGATGGCTGCGGTTGTGACTTTGACTGGAACGCAGTCAATGGTGGAGGTGAAGTGAGGTTCAGGGTCGGTTATGAATTGAAGCCTGTTCCAGAATTGTTGTAGGTAAATCTGGGGAACGGCTATGGCTGTTGAAAGGGCATAGTATGTGGGATGGTGGGTGAGAATGTCAAATGCAAGGGTTTGGGATTCTTTCGGGAGGATAGAGACGTCGAGTTGCCAGTTATGGGGGATAAACTCGACAAACTCGGCGCTCGGCAGAATGGCTTCCTCGGGTAGCTGAGCGTTATTATTAGGGATAGGAGGATGGGGAATGGTAAGAACGATTACGGGGTCCATTTTCCTGCAAAGTGCAACAAAGTTAGAATCATAAGACTTGATATGATAAAGCATTGATGTGAAGTCTAGATGAGTGTGAAATAGAATTTGTCTGATCTGTTTAACATCGGGTCTTTATTAGTAGAATAAAATTCTACTAACAAAGTCCAAAGTCAATCGTTAAGAGACCGATGTTAGATGAGACCGTTTCACTCAAACACTGATCCTAACTCTAATCAATGATGCACTTGGATGGAACTATTTTTGTGATTTTTTTTTAATTTATATGAAAATGCAGAAATGGAAAACAAGAAAAATGAAAATTTCAAAAAAAAATCCTAAGTGTTGGATTTCGGATGGTCCGAATTCGGATGAACAGTGTCATCAAATTCGGATCAGTCCGAAATGGAATGATGCATGAATGAAGTGAGTGGGACCGAATTTGGATGATGTGATACATGGGGACCGAATTCGGATGGCGGTCCGAAGTGTAGTTCATGATATGATTGGATGGTGGTCCGAATTCGGATGTGGTGTGAACATGGTCCGAATTCGGATTGGGACTTTGTGAAAATGCATGCAATGAAATGAAAGTGTCCCAATTTCGGATGGTACCTGGAATTCGGATGAGGACCGAATCCGGGTATCATCCGAATTCGGATGCATAGTGGTGAACATACTTAGACAATTTTTCAATTTTTCAATTTTGACCCTGATGTGATGGTCCGAATTCGGATCAACAGTGAACCGAATTCGGATCAACAGTGGTCCGAAATGTGATTTTGTACTTTGAAAAATTTTAAAATTATTCTAAGTCGGACATCCGAATTCGGGTGGTGGTTCGAATTCGGACATCCGAAACTGCATGAGTGCAGTTAATGTTCATGCAAGATATAAACGTGAACAGTTAAAATGTTACTGAAAATGCATGACATTACAGATCCTAAACAGAAATAACCTACTGAACATTTTATCTAACTACTACTAAGGAAATACAACACACTAAACTACCTAAAAAGTGTAAAAACCGAAATGAAAAAATGGAAATATTTTGAAACTCAAACAAGTAAACTACTAAGTTAAAGACTGAAATAAGTATAAAGAAGTGTTACCTGGTGATGCAGATGATGAATAAAGCAAGAAAAACCGAAGAAAACGATGGAGTAAAAGCTTGAAATCGACGGTAATGGTGGAAGTGGGCGGTGGTGCGTCGGTAGGGAAGAAGAAGAGAGTAGAAAGGTTGAAGATGAAGTAAAGATGTTTGACCGGTTGACCGACCCTATTTAAAGGCGCATGGGTCGGGTACCGGGTCAAGGATCCGCGTATAAACAAGAAACATGGGCCGCCGGATTTCAACAAACACACACAAAATCAAAAATAAGATGGGCCTGAAATTAATTAAAACAACATTAAAATTTTGGCCCAATTTTTTATTGCATCTTTTTGAGGTTTTCTTTGAAACAACAACATGAAATATTTTTGGTATTTTCTTGGATCATTTAATTTAAGATAAAAATAAGCTAAAATAAACTAAAATGTTTTTGGCTTTTTGATGAATTTGAACAATTAAAATCTTTTTGTGATTTTCTGATCTATTAAATTAAACCTTAAATTAAAAATTAAAACCAATCCTAAGATTAAAAATTTAACTAAAACAAAACAAACAACAAAAAAAATAAAAAATAAAAATAAAAATAACAAGAAACACAGAATTATAGAATTTAAAAATCCTAACTCTACTCCCCCTCAACTAAATACCGGTCCTTTTTCCTTTTCCTTTTTCAGATTTTAAACGCGACAACCCTTCTTTAAGCCTTACAAGTACCGACAAACCTAGATATTGTTTGCATCCCACTCCATGATGAACAATTCACACAGCAATTTATCAGGATCATTGATTATTAAAGATATACGCAGATAAGGAAAGATTGAGTTTCAATCTTGTGACATAATCCTTAAATTTAAATAACAGTTATTTTTCTAAAATAAAGGAATTTCAATCATGATAGATTGAAATAGAATTATTTAAGACAATATCTGATATTTAATTTGAAGGTGGATTCAACATGCCGATATGAGATACTAAAAACCGAAAACGAGGTTCGTCTAAAGCTTTATTAACATATCCGCTAGTTGGTATTCCGTGCCAACAAAATACAACTCAGTGGTTCCCTTTTCAACGTGATCTTTAATAAAATGATACCTGATATCTATATGTTTTGTTCGAGAGTGCTGCACGGGATTGCAGGAGATGGCAATTGCACTTCAAGAATCACAGTAAATCGGGATATTGGTGAGTGAGAACCCATAATCGCGTAATTGTGTTCTCATCCACAGCACTTGAGAGCAACAACTTGCAGCTGCTACATACTCAGCCTCAGCTGTGGATGTGGATACACAATTCTGCTTTTTGGAAGACCAACTCATCGGTCTATCGCCTAAGAACTGTATTCCTCCCGATGTGCTTTTTCTGTCCACTCTACAACCTGCAAAATCAGCATCTGAAAACGCGGTAAGATCGAAATCGGTTCCCTTTGGATACCATAGACCAAGTTCAGGTGTACCCTTAAGATAACGAAAGATGCGTTTTACCGCAGTTAGGTGTGATTCTTTTGGGTCGGCCTGAAATCTAGCACAAAGACATGTTGAAAACACTATATCCGGTCTACTGGCAGTCAAGTACAGTAAGGATCCTATCATCCCTCTGTAAGTTGTATTATCGACACTTTTCCCGGAAGGATCGGTGTCTAACTTACAGTTGGAGGCCATGGGAGTTGCGATACTCGTGCAAGAGTCTAACTTATACTTCTTGAGAATGTCAAGAGTATATTTCGACTGGTTCACAAAAATCCCATCCTCAAGTTGTTTGACTTGTAATCCGAGGAAAAAGTTCATTTCCCCCATCATACTCATCTCAAACCGAGACTCCATTAGGGCTGAAAAATCCTTACAAAAATTACTGTCAGTAGATCCAAATATAATATCGTCAACATAAATCTGTACTAGCATTATATGTGGGCCTTCCCTTTTAGTGAACAGAGTTGTGTCCACCACACCTTTATAGAAACCGGCAGAAATAAGGAAATTCGAAAGACTATCATACCATGCTCGAGGTGCTTGTTTTAAACCATAGAGGGCCTTATCTAGCACATAAACATGGTCAGGTTTATGTGCATCAACAAAGCCTTGTGGTTGTTCAACATACACTTCCTCGTTAAGTTCACCGTTTAGAAAGGCAGTCTTGACGTCCATTTGGTACACTTTGAAGTCTTTGTGTGCCGCGTACGCCAAGAAGATTCTGATTGCTTCGATCCGTGCAACTGGAGCGAAGGTCTCGTCATAATCTATCCCTTCTTGTTGTCGGTAGCCTTTGGCAACAAGTCTTGCTTTGTTCCTTATCACAATGCCGTTTTCATCTCGTTTGTTCTTAAAGATCCACTTTGTTCCGATGACTGTACGGTCTTTTGGCTTGGGAACTAACCGCCATACTCTTAGCTGTTCAAACTGGTTGAGTTCCTCTTGCATTGCAACTATCCAATCCGGATCTGTCAGGGCTTCATCCACACGAGCGGGCTCTATCATACTCAAGAATGATGCATAGAGACATTCATTAGCAGATGCCCTACGAGTTTGGACTCCTGTCGTTACGTCACCAATGATTTGCTCTGTTGGGTGACTGCGGGTCCATTTGATCTCGTGTGGAAGGGGTGCTCGGGATGGAACCTCTGTGGTTAATATGGGAATGGATGAGGATTCATGGTCAATGGTTTCAAATGATGGTACCACAGGTTCTGGTTCAATTTCCAAGTGTTCGGGTGAAGGAAGAATCGTTGGTATTATATGTGAGGGTATTATAGGAGTAGATTCAACTGCGGATGTGTCGGTGGATGATGTGGATGGATGAGGATATGTTGATGAAGATGGAGTGGAGAAACTTTGCGGTGCAGTTGAACTGGAAGGATTACCTACATTATTAACAACATTAGACACACTAGCGTTAGGACCGAAAAATTCAACATAAAAAGGATCAAATAAATTAACCAAATCAGAAGAAGAAAAAGAAATGGGGTTATTCGAAGAGTCTCCAGGCATTTGAGTAATGCGTGGTCCTGATTGATCAACTTCGGGTGCCAGTTTAGCCAACTCATCAAATGTGACGTGCACACTTTCATTGACTATTCTGGTTCGGGTATTGAATGCGCGATAAGCCTTCGAGTTGGATGAGTATCCAATGAAGATCGCTTCATCAGCCTTTTCGTTAAATTTCCCGAGGTTGTCTCTGTCATTCAGCACATAGCACCTGCAACCAAATACACGTAAGTACTTGATAAATGGTACTTTATTCAAAAAGAGTTGGTAAGGAGTTTTGTTAAAGCGCTTATGAATGATGGAGCGATTCTGTGTATAGCATACTGTTGATACGTCTTCGGCCCACAAGAATGGAGGTAGCTTTGAGTATGTGAGCATTGTACGAGCGGATTCTACTAGCGTACGATTACGCCTTTCCACTATCCCATTTTGTTGAGGTGTTCGAGCAGCAGAGTATTGATGCTGAATCCCCTTGGATCGAAGGAAGCCCTCCACTACCGAGTTCTTGAACTCCGTGCCGTTATCTGATCTGATTGATTGTACTGACAGCTGCTGTTGGGTCTCGACACTCTTGATAAAATCAATGATTTCTTGAGCTGTCTCGTCCTTGGAACGCAAGAACCTTACCCAGGTATATCGAGAATAATCATCAACGATAACCAACACATATCGTTTTCCATTTATGCTTTGTGTTCTCATCGGTCCGCATAAATCCATATGAAGTAACTCCAAAACTCTTTTTGTTGATGGTTCGGGCTTTGGTTTGTGAGATGATCGTTTCATTTTTCCTTTCTCACATGCTCCACACAGATGGTCCTTTTCATAGCGTAACTCAGGAAGTCCTTTGACCAATTGCTTCGCAGCCAGCTTGTTGATGTTATCAAAATTCAAATGGGATAATCTTCGATGCCACAACCAAGAGTCTTTTGAAGAGGCTTTTGATAGTAGACAAATGCTATCCTTTACTACAAGCTTAGATACGTCAATGGTGTAAAGGTTAGATTTTCGGGAACCAGTCAAGATTTCTTTTCCATCCATGTTCTTAACCCTAAATGTTACTTCTAGTCCTTTATCGCAGAGCTGTCCTATGCTAAAAAGATTATGAGATAACCCCTCAACATAGTCAACATCCTTGATGACCAGATTATTTAGAACTAAGTCCCCGTATCCTCTTATTTGTGCCTGATGGTTGTTCCCGAATTTCACAGTTCCGCAATACTGTTCAACAACGTTGGACAGCAATTCTCTTCTTCCTGTCATGTGCTTGGAGCAACCCGAATCCATATACCAAATGGACTTAGCCTGAAAAACACATAAATTCATATAATGAAAAACTATATGCATTCAAACACATCCATTTTTAATTCACAATCAAACCGTGTTCTGAACCGAGATGTTCAGAAAACATGATGAGTTAAGACCGGGTCCTGGGCTGTGTGCACAGAAGCCAAACGTGTCGGTTTAAGCACAACCGACAAGCAAAAGAACGGGTCCTAGTCTAAGGTAACTAGAAGCCATTTCTTTGAAGCACGGGTCTTGATCAGAAGTAACCAAGAACCATCTGCATTAAGATCACACAACCTTGGGTACCCACCTCAATATGGGTCCCTTTTTGTTAGGATTTCCAGATTTATATGGCACGTGTACAGATTTAGAAACCCAACTAGCATTTGTGTGTGGTCCAGATGCACAACCCTTTGGAATCCATTGAAGATTGGATTTATTGGGTTTTGGAACCTTAGGCGCTGAAATTGCCTTCGGTTTTTGTCTTGTTGAGACCTTTTTGACCGTTGCTTTGGTTTTGGGCCTTGGCAACGGACATGTCTCAACTTTGTTTGTGGCCGATGATGCACTATTTTTAGTTTTCTTTTTCCGAATACGTTTAACAGGATAAGGCACAAAAGCATTCATTTCAGGAACCTGTCATCTATATTTAGTTGGACATAAATTAAACAAATCCTTGAAAGAGTACTTTAACGGAATAGTAGAATTCGGTACATCATTACAAACATTGTCAAACGCTTTGTTACACAAATTGTCTTTAGAGATTACAGACATCCTATCTCTAGTAACAAATTAACTTGGCATTAAAGCCTTCTTCACAAAAAAACTTGTAAAATCCTGCATGGTGGTTTTTGGGACTCTCCTTATATGATCTGTAGGAACAAAACAATTAGAGTCAGTAAGCATAGAAGATTTAGACTTGACAGACTTTTCTTTTTGGTGGTGAGTGGGTTTCTTAAAAGACTTGGATTTTATCTGAGTCTTTTTAGAAACCTCATTCTTGAAAGCATTTGAGCACTCACCTTTGACAAAGATAGAAGAAGTTTGAGCTGTAGCCTTACCTTTATCTGATGACATACATGGAATTTTTAGGGAATGAGAAAGTGTTTGTTGTTTTGAAAGATCTTTCAATTGTTGTGAAACAATTTCAAAATTTTCTCTGTAGACAGTGACTTCCACAGTTTGTTGAAAAGATTGATTTACCAATTCTTCTTCTCTCTTAAGAAGAGCATCTTGAAGATCAAGTGCTTTCTCTTGAGACGACTTCAATTCCTTTTCTAGAACAATGATTTGTTGTTGAAGAACTTTTGTAGGAATATAAAGTTGAGGAGTTGATTTTTCAGTTTTAGTGTTCAATTCAGTTTCTGAATAAGTTGACGAGAGATTTTCCTCTAAAGTGGGTACTCTAGAAGAATAACTCTCGTTAAGTTCTTCATAATGAAAAGAAATTTCTTTATCTTTACGCGTAACACGTTTCTCATTTTCTTGGTTTAAAACTTCTTTTGATGACTCAAAAAAGAAAGATTTAATACCGGCTCCCATATAATTCATGTCATAAAATACAGGTAAGACATTTTGTGCTTTTTCCAAATATTTAGGATTTTTAAAATCAATTCCCTGTTTAGAATGGTAAAACCTAGTTTCTTTGGGCTGATTTAAACGGATAGTTTGTTCTGTTTGACCCCTTTTCAAAAATGCATCGTCAAGGGTCTTTATTCTTGCATACAAACTTATCCTTTCTTCTTCAATCATTTTGTATTTTTCTAAACTGTCAATATTTTCCATATTTACCACATCTAATTGTTTTGTAAGAACAGAAATTTCTTCTTTTAAAGAGAGTTTTTCTTTTGAAAGCGTTTCCATGCAAGATTCAAGGTATATATTCCTATCCTGAACATCTACTTTTTCTATCAACATCTGTTTTATAACATTATGATTAGTTAACCATTTTGCATGATATAATTCAGATGATTCTTTCAGAATATGAGCTTGATGTTCAGCCTGTACACACTTTGCAGTTTCAGCTTTTAATCTATCTTGTAGATCAAATATTTGTGTGTGTAGTGTACATTCATTATCTACAAATAATTTATTTACATGTGCAGGAATGTAATAGGAATATACCTCACTGGACTGGGAACCGGATGTGGAGCATTCGGGATCGTCGGTTGTGGTCATCAGACATGCTGGTGGATGTTTCATCGTCTCCCCCTCAGTAGTAATGTCTGAATTTGCAGCAGTGACATCAGTACAAGTCTCCAGCCCCTGACGATCAACCATATAGCAATTCTTGCCCTTTTCATCCTCGTCTTCAGAATCTTCAGCATCCCAGTAGTCCTCCTGGGCGACGAGGGCCAACACATCCGATTTCTTCTTTGCAGCCTCGAGCTTTCTTTCGTAATAAGCAACGTCTCTCTCAAAGTTATTCTTGCATTCCCTAGCAAAGTGGCCCGGTTTGCCACATTTGTAGCAGAGACGTTCATTAGTGGCCTTTGGCTCGTCTGCTCTTGGCTTCTCCTCTCTTCTTTCCGCCGGCCTTTTGTCGGCCCGACGGTGCTCGCGGCTATCATCACGCCTTCGGTCCCGGCGGTCATCCCGACGATCATCCCTTCGATCGTCCCGCCTGTCGTCTCTCCTGTCATCTCGCCTTTCGTCACGCCTTTCATAACGGCGATCATCGCGATAGTCGCGTCTGTCATCATACCGGCGATCATCCCTGTCATCCCTGCGGTAGTCATCGCGGCGGTCATCCCTCCTATCATCTGAGTACCTCCGAGGACCAGTGTCATATCGGAGTTGGTTGTTGGTCTTGTTGGAGAACCGTCGTTGTTGGAGACGGTTGGTCCACAAGGCAATCTGTTCTTGGATCATAGCTTCCTCCTCATCATAGACCTCACGCGGAGGGGAAGCATACCTGTACTGAGACGATGAAGAACCAGGAGCAAAAGATGGTGTCGGAATCTGTGTGTTGGTGATCAAGGCTAGGGAATCATTTGGTTTCAACCCTGTGTTGGCTGATAGCAGTAGAGAGGCCAATTGATTTGCCATCAGTTTCTGTTGATCCACATCCCCTTAATATTTCTTAAGCTCCCTAAAGACGACATTTATGGATACCTCAGGAATGTTCAGAACTCTTTTTGTTGCCCTACATGCAAGCTGCCACTCGGAGGCTAAGGCGGCAAAGAATTGGATGTTTATATCATCCCGATCCTTCTTGATGTGCAGTTTATTCAATTCGTTAAGGACTGCACAAAACCTGGTGAACGTGGATTGCAGAGATTCCCCGTCTTTGGCGCGGAATTCTAAAAACTTTGCCTTCACCTCCTCAATTTTGGCACGATCATCAAGATCTGCCCCCAGCATTTGGATTTCCAGCTCGTCCCACATTTCTTTTGCAGACATTTTACTGTCTACACCTACCAAAATATCAGTGGGGAGGGCTTGATAAATCAGATATTCTGCCCTCTTATCAGCGTGCTGGCGATCCCTCTCGGCGTCATTTGCCGGCTCTCTTTCAACTTTTGAGGCTAGGACAGGAGGGTCAGCCTCGGGTCTGGCAGCTATCTCTCTGTAGTAGATGACGGGTCCTTCGGATATTGATTGAAGCATCAGATTCCCGAGAGGTTGCATTCCAACGAATTTCAGGAACCGGGCTTTCCATTGTTCGTACTCATCAGGATAGAGAACTGGTGGTCTGTTCTCAGATCCGAGTACAAGAGCTTCACGAGACATTATGAGTATAGGTGCTGATTAAGAATATGGAGATCTTAGAGGTGGAAACTGAACACGGATGGGTTGGACTGAAATCAGAATGTTCTGAATTCGGATGATGAGTTCGGGTGAACAGTGATTCGGATGGGGGAACCGAATTCGGATGTGTGAATTCGGATGGGATGATTTCGAATGAATAGTGGTTCGGATGGGTTGATTTTGGATAGCTAGACTTCGGATGGGTCGATTTTGGATGAACAGTGATTCGGATGATGGTCAAATTCGGATGTGTGTCCTAATCCGGATAAACAGCAGTACTTGGGGGGACCAAAGTCGGATGACCTAAGTTCGGATGGACTTATGGACCGAATTCGGATTAACCGAATTCGTATGAACAGTTAAATAGCCGAATTGGATTTGTCCGAAATAGGGACAGTGTAAGGACCGAATTCGGATGGTCCGAAATGGTGTGGTCCGAAATTTAAAAATTTAAGAACAAGTCCCAATTAGTGAAAAATGGAAAGCCTTTCCTGAACTTCGGATGGTCCGAAGTTCGGATTGGACCGAATTATGGTCCGAAATTGGCTTGTGGGGGTCCGAAATTCACCTAAGTATGGTCCGAATTAGGATGATTGTGAGGTCCGAATTTGGTGCCTATGTGGTCCGAAATGCTACAGTATGTAATCCGAAATACAACAGGTTTTTACGTTTTTCTAAGGCAGAAAAGACAGAATTCGATTTTTATCAGTTTTAATGCCTAAAAACAGTTCTAAATGATTTATAAACTATTTTAAACACTTTTGGTGATTTAAAACAACCTAGAAAACACTTAAAACTAGCATGAACACATGAAAAACCCACTTAAAAAACCCATATTTTCAAGCTTCAAAATGGTCGATTCTTGATGATTTTAACAAAGATATGGAAGTAAATGAGTTTAAAATCAGTAGATAATGATAATGTGATGTTTATAGAACCATTATAACACAAGAAACTCGAAAAACCATGGAAAATGAAGATCTAACCGGTTGAATATTGAAGAACTCGAAGAACATGAACAAACCCAACAGAATCCGAAAGAAATCAGTTGAAATCCACCCCTCTGAGCTCTGATACCAATTGTTAATATGAAATCTCGTATGTATTCAGCACCTTAATGATTTTCTCATCAAACACATGAAGAAAACTAGCTCAATAAATGTGTTTAATAAAGAAGAAGACAAGATGAATGTTTGAATCTCTTGATGGAACAGTGGCGGCTGTGATTGTATATTCAATTGTAGTCAACCGTGTAGTCTCATAAAGTAAACCCTAGGAGCCTTTATAGGCTCATTTAATTAACTTACAAGACTTGGCAACAATGGCCCCTTCACTATTACATAAACATAAACTACATAGAAATAAATACAACACAAATTACAATGATAATAAATATTACAAAATAACTCCTAGGATCGAAATAATAAATCTAACAATATAAAAACTCACTAAACTTGCAAAAAACTCTATTAATGGAGTTAAGCTTAAAAATATGGGGATTTCAAAAAAAGGAGAGAATGTAAGGTTGAATTTGGAACATAAACGCATTTATACTATCCTTTTGATAATTATTTGAATTTATAAATCACTAAAGTAGGAATCCAAATGAATGTTTACCTTAACAAAATGAAGATTGATAAGTCTATAATTTATATGGTTTCTGAGTCATATTATGATCATTTTAAGCACCGATACTTCGTAAATCCATATTATTTCTCCAAGTTTGTATTTCAGGGCCAAGATGATATAAAGAAGCAACCCGAGAGAATTCAGAGCAAATCGAGGTGAGGGGGGCGCAGGCCTGCGCCACACTGCGCTCCACGTAACGCCCAAACTGTCCAGATACATTCCAGCACCCGCCAGCTAAACCCTAGCCGCATCCGGGCGCACGGGGGGCGCAGGCCTACGCCTGGCATGCGCTGGTGCGGTGCCAAAACGCGTTTTTCAACCCTGAAAACCCTAATCTCGATTCCCAATAAATAGGAGTGAAGGGGCAGCTTTGGAGAAGAGTCCCGACATGTGTCCAAGTGTGCCGAAGCTCTTGCGGAGTGGATCTACGATACGAGAACGAAGACGGTGGTTCGCAAGATACCCAATGGCTTAGATCTGTGATTGTGACGAGCATACGATGAGCGGCTAATCCCGTTAGATGTTTGCGTAGGATCTACGGCTAAGTTTACTTTTCTTTAATTTCTTATGTTTTGATGTATTCGTATTGAGCTTGATCTATTATGTGTATGCAAATGATAAACATTTGGCTATGATTATGATTATGTGTTGCGATTGGTAAATCAAGATAGTTTATAGTGGTGTTATTATTCGTGCCGAGTCCATTAGTTTATGGATTAAGACGAGTATTAATATTGCATACGCTATGCCGAGAGTTATTGGTTAAAATACATTTGATTAATTTACTCGCACAATTGATTATATCTATGTGATCGTTGCATGAAATTATAGTGAGCAATACTTATGATGTGGTGATTCCGTGAATGGTTATTCGTCTCTTGATTGTTTATCTTCTTCGTTAGTCACTTCGTTCTTAATTTTAGTTACAAGCAATAGCAAATCATTACCCTAAACAAAATCCACAATTTCACAATTAAAATGCTTTCAATAAACTTAACTTATAAGGCTTAAAACCTAATCCTAATTACGACCACACTCCCTGTGGATTCGACCCTTACTTCTCTAGCTAATTAGTGGATTTAAGGATTAAATCGGCGGGCCACAACGACGGCCCGTCAGAATTTTGGCGCCATTGCCGGGGAGTGTAACGGTAGTTTAGGTTTAAAGTTATTAGTTTTAAGTTCCTCTCGTTGGTTATTTTTATTCTTTATTTTATTTTATTTTATAATTATTAAAAATCAAATAAAAAATTTAAAAATTCAAAAAGGTAATTGTAGTCCTCTACTTTACCACCAAAAATATTAGTTTAATTAAGTTTTAATCTTTAATTAGTAATTTATTTAGTGTATGCACACACGTCGATCGGCTAAAGGATTGCCGCTACAATTCTAACCTGAAATCGAAAAGTAGCGAGATCGAACCGAAAGACTGTCAGGATTCAAAATCAACAATTATTCACGGAGAATTCAAATGCACAAGAGGAAGAAATTCCTGGTTTAAAAATTCCCGATTCAGAGATTCCTAATTTAGAAAGCCCTCCGATTTCGCCACGAAATCGTGATCAAGAAGAACCTGAGCGCATAGTTGCTAGAGTGGGTGATCAACCGAGACGTACGGTTGAGTCGCATTACCGTCCAGGTGATGTGCCCGATCCGTCTCCAATTCGTTATCCGAAAAACGAGAACGAACCCGAAGTTCGTCCTCAATTATTTCAAATTCTTCCGATATTTCGAGGGATGCCAAGTGAGGAACCCTATGAACATCTAGCTGAGTTCACAACTATTTGTAAAGCAAACCATGTTCGAGGTATAACCACCGAAGGTTTAAAACTTCGATTATTTCCTTTTTCATTAAAAGAGAAAGCGAAGAATTGGTTCGTATCCTTACCAACCAATAGCATTACAACATGGGATCAAAAGAAACGAGAATTCATTAATGAATATTACCCCATTAGTAAACAACCGAGAAAAGAAAGGAAATTACCAGATTTAAAGAAAAACTAGACGAACAATTCTACGAAGCGTTCGATCGTATGAATGAATTACTGAGAGCTTGTTCACACCACGAGGTACCCAAATGGATGCTTATCAAAACATTCTTTGATGGTGTGAGTCAAGAGAGTTGTAATATGATTATAGCTGCCACAGGAGGCACACTTTTAGGTAAAGAAGACGATGAAGCTTGGGAGTTGCTTAAACAACTCGGAAAATGTCTTAAAGTCCAAGCTGGTTCTGAAAATAGTATAGGAGTTCAAGTTATGGGCATAGATAATGTCTGGAAACGTGAGGTTAAAACTGAGATTTCAGAATTAGGAAAGAAAATGGATCAATTAATGAAGGGTTTTTCAAACCCTAGCGTATCAATTAATTGTGTTACATGTGGAGATCCATCGCATCATTCCGACACATGACCTCAAGTGCAATCCATTGAGGAATTTTCTAATGAAGTTTAAGGATTTAGAGCTCATCGAGAGAGGGATAATCCATTTTCGGAAATATACAATCTGGGATGGGGAAACCATCCCAACATTTGATGGAAAAATGATCAACCTACCGACCATCAATCCAAACCAAGATATGAACCACCAAAGAGAGAATATCAATATGGTTCAACTTCAGCAGCTAAGGATGAGCGATATTATAAGTCAAATCATCGTGATCAACCACAATTCCAAGTAGAATCAAATATGAATTCTGCGCAGTTCGCAGAGTTTGCTGAATTTATGAAACAACAATCAGCTATCAGCACCAAGACCATGGAGATGTTAACTCGCCAGATGGGTCAGATAGCTGAGTCGCTTACTATGCGTGAGGGGGGAAGCTTCCTAGCAATACTATTCCCAATCCTTCACACGCCCATCATTATAACAAAGATAAGAAACATGAGATTAACGAAGTTAATGCAGTAGCTAAGATAACCATAATAAGGAGTGGAAGAGAGGTAGACAATAAAATAGAGATGCATAAAGAGAAAGAGGCAGAAGAAGATACCGACACTGAAGTTGTGTATGAGGAGAAAGAGGATCCAAAGAAGAAAGAGGTTCCTAAGAAGGTTTCTTTTAAAGAGCCAATTAAAGCAAATATTCCAACGCCCAAAGTTGGGGAGGCGGATAAGAGTCAGGATACTTCAATTCCTCCTCCTTATCCTGCCGCTTTAGAAAATCCAAAATCTTCTCCATACGACAAAAGAGGCTCACAACCAGAGGATCTTTGGGACTTATTTAAGCAAATTAAGATCAATATTCCTCTGATAAATGCCATTCAACAGGTTCCATCTTATGCCAAATTTTTAAAAGATCTCTGTACTCAGAAAAGAAAGTATAAAGTCTCGCTCCCAAAGCAGATTAATCTAACTGAACAGCTGAGTGCAGTAGTTTCTAGTTCTCTACCTCCTAAGCTGAAAGACCCTGGATCACCATTGATTATAGTGACAATAGGCAATGTGCAGATTAAAAAGGCATTGCTTGATCTTGGAGCTAATGTTAATATTTCACCTGGAAACTTGTTTGATAAACATGATGTAGGTCAGTTACAAACAACTGATATTATCTTACAACTGGCAGATTATTCAACCAAGTGCCCAAGAGGTATTTTTTCAGATGTTATAGTAAAAGTTGAAGATTTTTACTATCCAGTTCACTTCCGAGTATTCGACACCAAAGTTCAATGGGAGATAATCAACCGGCCATTATCCTAGGTAGACCTTTCTTAGCCACGATTAATGCACAAATTAATTGTAGGACAGGAGCAGTGGATATTGCCTTTGGAAATAGGAAATTAAGACTGAATGTATTTAATGCTTCAAGTGTCTCTGCTATTGATTTAGAATGTTATCTTATAGACATGGTGGATGAACTTGTGCAACAGCATAGTTCGTTAGTCAACGCCAAAGATGTTACTGAGTTATTCTTTGCTGAGAATGAATTAGCCAAGTTAAATCATACTGAGTGTGATGAGTTAGAAGTAGTCATTGAATCCACACTAGAGTCAAAACAACCACCATGGACCCATAAGACTATAAAATTACCTACTGATTTAACCAAGTTAGCCAAACCTTCAATAGAGCAACCGCCTGTTCTAGAATTGAAGGAGCTGCCATCTCATCTGAAATATGCTTTTCTTGGTCAAAATGACACGTTGCCTATCATAATTTCATCAGATCTGACTGAAGAGCAAGAGAAAGCTCTATTGCAAGTGTTAGTCAAATATAAAGAAGCAGTTAGGTGGACGGTAGCTGATTTAAAAGGAGTCAGTCCCACTTTGTGTATGCACCGAATCATTACTGATCCAGAAGCTAAACCAGCTCGGGATGCACAAAGGAGGTTGAATCCTAATTTGAGAGAGGTAGTTAAGAAGGAAGTATTAAAATGGTTGGACGCTGGAATTATATATCCTATATCTTATAGTAAGTGGGTAAGTCCAACCCAAACTGTGCCCAAGAGATCGGGAATTACAGTAATTAATACTGAAGAAGGAGAGAAGATAACTACTCGCCCTGTAACTGGGTGGAGATTTTGTATCAATTACATAAAACTTAATGCTGCCACTTCAAAAGATAACTTTTCGCTACCGTTTATAGATCAAATAGTGGAAAATTTAGTAGGACAAAAGTTTTACTATTCTTAGATGGATATTCCGGTTATAATCAAATCCCAATCCATCCAGAGGATCAAGAGAAAACCACATTTACTTGTCCCTATGACACCTTTGCCTACCGAAGGATGCCCTTTGGACTATGTAACGCACCCGCCACATTTCAGCGATGTATGATGGCTATCTTTTCAGATATGGTGGGTGGTTCTCTTGAAATATTTATGGACGATTTCTCCATATTTGATAAAACATTTGAAGATTGTCTGGGACGTTTAGAAAAAGTCCTAAAGAGATGCACTGAAACCAACTTAGAATTAAGTTGGGAGAAAAGCCATTTCATGGTAAAGGAAGGGGTAGTCCTAGGTCACATTGTGTCCAAGAGAGGAATGGAGGTAGATAAAGCAAAAGTTCAATTAATTTTCTCACTTCCACCCCCTACCAACGTTTAAAGAAAAAGATCATTCTTAGGTCACGCTGGTTTTTATCAGCGATTTATTAAAGATCTCAGTGAGATCTCAAGGCCGTTATGCAATTTCTTTCAAAAGATATTGAGTTTAATTTTTTGATAATGCTTGTATGAAAGCATTTGAGAAGCTTAAATCAAAATTAACCGAAGCGCCAATTCTGCAATCTTCGGATTGGTCTCAACCGTTTGAGATCATGTGCAATGCAAGTGATTATGCAGTTGGTGCAGTATTAGGACAAAGATTTGAGAAAAAGCCAGTGGTGATTTACTACACAAGTAAAACCTTAATGAGGCTCAGATCAATTAAACAACTACGGAGAAAGAATTATTAGCTGTAGTGTTTGCCCTGGATAAATTCATATCCTATATTTAGGGGGCAAAAGTAATTATGTACTCTGACCACAGCGCTTTAAGACATTTGTTGGCAAAGAAGGATGCCAAGCCTAGACTGATTCGATGGATCCTTCTATTGCAAGAATTTGATTTAGAAATTAAAGATAAGAAATGCACAGAAAATGTTGTTGTCGATCATTTATCGAGGCTTCAATTAATCCCAACAAACTCAACTGATCAAATCAGGGTCTCCTTCCCTGATGAACAATTATTATCTGTATCTAAAATTCCCTGGTTTGCGAATTTAGTTAATTATTTCGTAGCAGGAAGATTGCCAGAGTACTGGAACTCACAACAAAGAAAATATTTCTATGCTCAAGCAAAGCAATACATTTGGATGAGCCTGATCTATTTAAAATAGGAGCTAATCAAATTATAAGACGACGTGTCCCGAACTCGGAACACAAAACACTGCCATGCATATGCATGTGGTGGCCATTTCAGCGCAAAGAAAACTGGCCACCGGATATTGCAGTGTGAGTTTTTCTGGCCCACAATATTTAAGGATGCCTACGAGTTTGTTAAGGGATGCACAAGATGCCAGCAAACTGGTGGCATCGCAAAAAGAAATGAAATGCCTATGACCCCGATATTAATCGCCAAAATATTTGATATATGGGGTATTGATTTTATGGGACCATTCCCTAAATCATTTGGATATGAGTACATCATAGTGGCAGTGGATTATGATTTCAAATGGGTGGAAGCAGAAGCTACACGCACTAATGATAACCGGGTTGTGTGTAAATTTGTTAAAAGAAATATTTTAGCATGACCCGATATTCAAAGGGCTATTATCAGTGACGGAGGGTCACATTTTAATAATCAGCATTTTGCTAAACTCCTTAAACAGTATGGAGTTAATCATATAATAGCAACACCTTATCATCCGCAAACAAGCGGACATGTCGAGATCTCTAATAGAGAGATCAAGAGAATCCTTGAGAAAACTGTCAGTCCTGATCGTAAAGATTGGTCTCAAAAATTAGAGGATGCTCTATGGGCATACGGAACCGCACATAAAACACCAATCGGTATGTCCCCACACAGACTTGTGTATGGTAAGCTTTGCCATGTCCCAGTTGAATTAGAACACCGAGCACTATGGGCAATCAAAAACACTAATTTTAATTTACATGATGCCGGTGTTGATAGGAAATTTCATTTAAATGAACTGGAAGAAATTCGTAGAGAAGCCTATGAAAGCGCTAGAATTTATAAAGAGAAAAATAAGGTTTTCCACGATAGAATGATTAAAAATAAAATATTTGCCAAAGGAAATAAAGTTTGGTTATTTAACGCAAGACTTAGATTTTTTCCTGGTAAATCAAAAAGTAAATGGGCAGGTCCATTTATTGTAACGAATACCTACCCACACGGTGGGGTAGAAATACAGGACCTAAAAGGTGGTGAGCCATTTAAAGTAAACAGACATAGACTTAAATTATATATTCAATGGGCCACCATTGATATGTTAGTGTCTGAGATCATCAGACTACAAGATCCTAAGGTTAATTAATTAGTTTAGGAGCAGTACGTCTGGCTGAAGACGTAAAACTTAGCGATTTCTGTGAGGCAACCCAGAGTAATTTGATTATTTGAATTTGATTATTTTTATTTTTAAGTTTGTTTTTTTTCTTATTTGTGTTACTTGTGTGTACCATATTAAGTTGGGGAGGATTCATCCTCCTGAACTTGGTTGTGTTTAGTAATTAGGATTTAAATTAAATAATAAGACCCCGCATCAAAAAATAAAAATTTAAGCACGTAACAGAATTATTTTAACCCGATAATACGAGCGTAAGTTGGGGAGAAGACCCGTAAAAATTAAAAAATTAAAGAATTAGGGTTCCAAGACCAGTGCACGACCTAGATCGCAAATCTAGAGGTCCGGGCGCAGGCATGCGCATGCCCTGCGGCCCGACACGCTCAAAATCTTATAAAAATGACAGTGGTCATTGCCATAAGTCTAAAACCCTAATTCCAGTTCCAAAACACGGCGAATTCAATTTTCTAAGCCTAAAAACATCAAAAATTCATCTTTTCTAAGGTTAGCAAGGTATACTCACTAGTATCCCTTAAACTTCATTCTACATCAATTTTCACTACTTTTTATAACGCATGCATGAATTGAGTTTTTGGTAATAATTTGGTTTTTATAGAAAAAGGGTTATTATTAATTTTCAAATGTTCATTTAGTTAATATAAAATTATTTTTGCAAAACTTTTGTAAAAATCATGCATTTTTCCGTCTTTATTATCAATTATAAATTTTTTGTCGTAAAAGGTGATATTTTTATTGATTATTTAAAGTTCATGCATTTGATAGGGTTAAATTGGGCTCACATTGTTGGTGAGACTTTGGATTAGTTAATTATTATTGAAAAAGGGTGTTAAAAGTATCATGCATTATTTATATAAAAACCCCACATTTTTAATTGTAACATCCTCGGATTTAAATTATTATATTTGAAGTTTATTAAGTTTAAATTTGTAATTTAAGTTGGATTGCATTATATGGAAATTTAGTAATTTAGAAATTTAAATTATTAAGTGAAATAATTATTTAATTGTTAAGGAAAATAAAATAAAGATGGAATTCTTTATTTTATAAAAAAATCAGTATTTTATGGAACCGGATAAGTGAAGGGGTGAAATGTGCCAATAGATGAAAGAGGAGAATAAAAGACTTATAATCTTTCATTTGAAATATTGCTCTCTCCCTCTCTAAAAATCTCATCTCTCTCGGCTCTCTCTCTCTAAACCATTGAAGATCATCAAAAGTTGAAATTTGAAGCTGGAAATTTGGATTCAGATTGCATTCAAGGAACTAAAACATCTGCAATCATCGAATTAAGGTAAAAATTTCATCAACACTTCGATTTTGGTGGTTTTGGTTCGGTTTTTATATGAACCGAAAATTTGATTTTTGGAGATTCAAATATTAATGCATGTTTGGTTTTATTATGGATTAGTTTAAATCGAGTATATATGATGCTAGATATCAAGTTTCAGCTTCTGATTCGACCTGGAAGTATGATTTTTAGAGATTTGTGTGTGTTTTTAGTGTGTGTTCGAAAATGATGAAAAAAAAGGGTTAAAAAGGATGTGGTTTGATATATAAAGATGTTAATATTCGGTGTTAAAGTGTTGAAAATAGATGTATTTTAGTTGGTATAAGTTATTTCACGTAAGGAATTAGTATCAGAAATGACTTGGATTAAATCTGGAAAATATCAAGACTGCACCAATATGAACTCGGATGTCCGAATTCGGATCTGGCAGGAACTCGGATCCGGACCGAATTCGGACAGGATCCGAAATGTTGATGTTCAAATTAGTAAAATATTTTTCTAAGTGTATGAATTCGGATGGGGTCCGAATTCGGTTGGGGACCGAATTCGGATATGGTCCGAAGTGTTGATTTATAAAAACAGAAATAATTTCTAAGTGTTGGGGAAACCGAATTCGGATGGTGGTCCGAATTCGATGAGGGACCGAACTGGCTATGGTCCGAATTTGGGACAAGTATGGTACGAATTCGGATATGGTCCGAATTTACAAAGGATCCGAATTTGGACATATTTATATATATGTGTGGACCGAATTGGGGTCCGAATTCGGGTGAGATCCGAATTCGGACATGGATCCGAATTGGGGTCGAAATTTTTGCAAATCTTATAAAAATTTGGTTTTATGGAATTAAACAAGATATTGACACGATATGTTGTTACAACTGACGTACAGGTCCCTTGTGGTGTTGTTTAACCCACAGTGGGGTACTTTGTGGATCCGGTTGAAAGCCCGAGGAGAAATAAAATTGATTAAAGATTAATAACGCACCCACAGTGAGTACAGTAGATTTCGAATGGTTATATCTGTTTTATGTTAGCTTTGCCTGCTGAGACGTGTTGTTTCATTTGTTTGGTTGGAATTCTACTAACTTGCGTAGATTTAGATGCACATTCTTACTTGTTGCATGTCCGTTCGATTGTTGTGCATCTAGTGATGGACCGGTGGGTCGCATCGATTACTCTGATGTTACTGTGCTATATGACCTGGAGCTGATCCCTCCTAGGCCCGGTAGGCTGTATGTCATCCCCGATCGTACGTTTGTCTCAGATGGTATGTTTAAAATGCCGAGCTGTGAGCTCGAAGGGGCTGCGGCTCTGGTCCGTACTTTGTGTACGAAGAGGATATCCGATGTTGGTCATCTGTGTTATCCTTGGGCTTCATAAAAATTTATAAAATGCGCAATCTATTTATTCACTAAGCATTCGCTTACGTTTTAGTTGTTGAAATTTTACAGGAAAAGGAAAATCAGCTGCGGGACCATCTAGCTAGGTTGTTGTTTGAAGTAATTGAAGACTCAGTTGCTTATTTGGTAATTTATTGTTGAGATTAATGTTGTAATAAATTTGGGACAATGTAATGTAATGGAAGTTTTTAGATATAGACATGTAACCTTTGTAGCACTGTAGAGTGATTTGAAACTGTTGTAATACTTTATTTTGTACTTTAATTGCTTCCGCACTTTAATTAAGTAATCAGATCATTATGTAATTGATGTATTGGTGATTAATCCTGGGTGTCTTGTTAATGGTGGTTGTTGTGGCAAGGGTGTCACACGAGATGGTATCAGAGCAGTTGTTTGAGATTCAAGTGTCCGTGAGGTCTTGATCATTAACATTAGGTAATGATATGTAGTGGTTTAAGTAATGATCTGAACTAAGATAGGTTACGATCTAGTAATTATAAGAGATTGACTATCATACGGGACAAATGAATGGTGTCTTTAAGTTTATGACATGTTTCTAAACAAGTTATATGTTTATATTTTCAGAACATGTCTGGAGGAATGACACCGGAAGAAGCAAGAGAGATGATGCTAGCCATGATGGCTGAGCAGAATAAGATGATACAAGACCAGTTCCAGGCTCGAGATGAGGCCGATGTTAAGAGAAGAGAAGATAAAAGGAAGAACAAAGAAAAAGAAAGAGAAGGAAATAATGAGGAACAAGATGACAACACTGGGTCATCTAATAAGCCCAGGGGTTGTCGGTTTAAGGATTTTAAAGGAAATGGAGCTGTAGAGTTTAACGGTTTAGGGGATGCTGTTGCCGCACTGGAATGGATAACAGCAACTGAGCGAACATTCCGAATCAGCGACTGTGCTGAGAAGGACATGGTTCGTTATGCAACTGCTATGTTCACGAATGATGCAATCATGTGGTGGAATGCCATGGTGAACGCTTTGACATTGGAGAAGAATTCTGTTATGACTTGGGCTGAGTTCAAGGACCTATTCACTCAGCAGTACTGTCCGGTTGATGAGCGCCGGAGGTTGGAAGCAAAGTTTATGGCGCTGGTACAGGGGACTAAGACGGTGTCCCAATATGCTGTGGAGTTCACGAGGTTAAGTCTGTTCGCACCTCATCAGGTGGACACCGAAGAAAGGAAAGTGACAAGGTTTGAGGCTGGTCTTGACATTGAGATTAGGAGGGTTATGAGCAACGTTCGCTACCCTACATTTGCTGGCTTACTTGAGGCTGCCAGAAATGTAGAGCAGATTTTGATTATGTCGGGCTACTCTGTTGGGTCTGCTGCTGCTTCCACCAATCCAACACAGCCGTCACCGCCGAAGCGCCAACGCGAGGGAGGATATTCTGGTTCTTCCCGGTCTTCACAGTACTCACCTCAACAGTCGTATCGCCGACAATCTGGTTCATCTGATCGCGGTCGTGCGCGTGCATACTCCATCAACACTGAGCCGCAGTATTGCAATAAATGTCATCTGGAGCACTTTGGCAAGTGCCCTAACGGACGTGCTTGCTTTTGCTGTGGAGAACTGGGACATTTTCAGAATGATTGCCCAAGGAAGGGTGATGCTTGTTATAAGTGTGGGGTGTGGGGTCACTATAGCAGGAATTGTAGAAAGAATGCTCCAACGGCTGCTGTCCCATCATCAACACGATCGTCTGGAGGTTCGAGTGGTGGTTCTGTTAACCGCCGGGGTCAGTCACAGAGGACACCTGCTCGTGCTTTTCAAATCACTGCAGAGGAAGCTAGGGAAAACCCAGAGGTGGTCACGGGTATGTTTATTGTAAATTCCATGCCTGCACGAGTTCTTTTTGATTCGGGTGCCAACCGTTCTTTCGTGTCTACTGCTTTTGCACAACAACTTGCTATGCCACTGTCTAAGCTGTCTGCTATACTTGATATTGAAACTGCTAGCAACACTTTAGTTAAGGTAGATCATGTATACCGTAATTGCACGTTAGTAATTGAAGATGTAGTCTTCAATTTAGATCTGATTCCGATAGAGTTCAGTGAGTTTGATGTAATTATCGGGATGGATTGGTTGATCGAAAATGAAGCTCACATAGTTTGTAAGAATCGTATGATCAAGATAACTACTCCGGAGGGGCGTGAGATCTGTATATATGGGGATAGGAGAAGTGGGGATCTGTGTTTACTGACCATTGCAAAAGCTCGAAAGCTTGTTGCAAAGGGGTGTGACGCCTATCTGGCATATGCTGTTGATGCCAGGGCTGAGAAGAGGACGTTGGCAGACGTGCCTGTTGTTTCACAATTTCCGGACGTGTTTCCGGAAGACTTGTCTGGCGTGCCGCCTGAGAGACAAGTTGAGTTTCGAATTGATCTGATCCCCGGAGCTGCACCGGTAGCTCGTTCTCCTTATCGCCTTGCCCCAACCGAGATGAAGGAAATGATGACACAGCTGCAAGAATTGTTGGACAAGGGCTTCATTCGACCAAGTTCATCGCCGTGGGGAGCTCCGGTGTTATTTGTTAAGAAGAAAGATGGCACGATGAGGATGTGCATAGACTACCGGGAGCTGAATAAGTTGACGATCAAGAACAAGTATCCACTACCAAGGATAGATGACTTGTTTGATCAATTACATGGGGCGAGTGTATTTTCTAAAATCGACTTAAGGTCGGGGTATCATCAGCTGAAAGTTCGAGAAGAAGATGTGCCTAAGACAACATTTAGGACACGTTATGGACATTACGAGTTCTTGGTTATGCCTTTCGGGTTAACCAACGCCCCGGCAGTGTTTATGGATCTAATGAACCGAGTTTGTAGACCGATGTTAGATAAGTCGGTGATTGTGTTCATTGATGATATACTGGTGTACTCTAAGTCCGAGGCCGAGCATGCTGAACATCTCAGGGGGTTATTAGAGTTATTGAGGAAAGAGAAGTTGTATGCCAAGTTCTCGAAATGCGAGTTTTGGCTACAACAGATTCAGTTTTTAGGGCATGTGATTTCTGGAGCCGGAATTTCTGTAGATCCGGCTAAGGTAGAAGCAGTAAGGAATTGGGAGCCGCCTCGTTCAGCTACAGAAGTCAGAAGTTTTCTGGGGTTGGCGGGTTACTATAGGAGATTTATAAAGGATTTTTCGAAAATTGCCGTTCCTTTGACGGTATTGACAAAGAAGAATGCACCGTTTGTATGGGAAACTGTGCAGCAAGAAGCGTTTGATGTTTTAAGGAGGACACTAAGTGAAGCACCGATACTTGGCTTACCGGAAGGTAATGAAGATTTTGTGGTGTATACGGATGCCTCAAGACTGGGGTTAGGTGCTGTACTGATGCAGCGTGGAAATGTTATTGCTTATGCTTCAAGACAGCTTAAGCAACATGAGAAGAACTACTCAACTCATGATCTTGAGTTAACCGCTGTTACATTTGCATTGAAGTTATGGAGGCATTATCTTTACGGGACTAAGTGCCAGTTATACACAGATCATAAGAGTTTGAAGTATATCTTTAGTCAAAAGGAGCTCAACATGAGACAGCGTAGATCGATGGAACTTATAAAGGATTATGATTGCGAAATCCTTTATCACCCCGGAAAAGCTAACGTGGTAGCTGATGCTTTAAGTCGCAAAGTATATGCTAAAGATTGCTGCTACATGTTGACATCTACTATGTTAACATCCACAATTATTGATGATGTCAAAGCCGCTCAAGATGTAGCCTTGAAAGACGAGAATGTTGGTGCTGAGGATATAGGGGTGCAGATAAAGAATATGGAAACAAGTGAGTCGGGTTTGAAAGGTGTATATGGGAGGATATGGGTGCCGAAGTTTGGTGGGATGCGAAATGTGATCATTGAAGAAGCGCATCAATTCAAGTATTCTGTACATCCCGGGAGCACTAAGATGTACAACGATTTAAAGGCAGACTTTTGGTGGCCGGGATTGAAAAAGGATATCGGCCAGTACGTAGAACGGTGTAGGACTTGTCGACTAGTGAAAGCCGAACACCAGCAACCATACGGCAGTCTACAACCGCTTCCTATTCCGGAATGGAAGTGGGAGCATATTACAATGGATTTTGTTACTAAGTTGCCAAAGACTAGGCGTCAACACGATGCTGTATGGGTGATAGTTGACAGGTTGACTAAGTCCGCACATTTTATACCGATAAGAGAAAGTTACTCCTTAGAAAAGTTGGCTAAAATTTATATGGACGAGATTGTTTCTAGGCATGGAGTGCCTAAGTCCATAATATCGGACCGGGACAGCCGGTTTACTTCAAATTTCTGGTCGGCACTACAAGAAGGGTTAGGGACAAGGATAGCAATGAGTACAGCTTACCGCCCGCAAACTGATGGTCAGAGTGAGCGGACCATCTTAACGCTTGAAGATATGATGCGGTCGTGCATATTGGATCTTGGTGGTAATTGGGACGATCATTTGCCACTGATCGAGTTTTCATATAATAATAGTTACCACGCGACGATAAAGAAGGCACCGTTCGAGGCTCTGTATGGAAGGAGATGTAGGACTCCTACTTGTTGGAGAGAAACGGGTGAAACACCAATTGCTGGGCCGGCCTTGCTTCAAGAAACAAATGAGAAAATACAGTTGATCAGGCAGAACATGAAAGCGGCCCAGGATCGTCAGAAAAGTTACTACGACAGAAGGCACAAACCCATCAGCTTTGAAGTGAATGACTGGGTTTACTTGAAAGTATCACCTATGAGAGGTGTTACTCGTTTCGTGAAGAGAGGCAAGTTGGCTTCAAGATTCGTCGGACCATTTAGGATCGTTGAAAAAGTTGGAAATCAGTCTTATCGGTTAGAATTGTCTGAAGGGATGTCGGGCATACACCCGGTGTTTCATGTTGGGAATCTTAGGAAGTCTTTCACTGCAGAAAATGAAGATTGGGCTGATCACGCTGAGTTGCAGATTGATGAAAGGCTTCGATATGTTGAAGAGCCGGAATGTGTATTGGATACTAAGGTGAAGAAATTAAGGAGCAAAGAGATCGAAATGGTGCTGGTACGTTGGAAGCATCACAAAGGATCCAATCATACGTGGGAGACAAAGGCGGAGATGTTGAAGAAGTATCCGAAACTGTTCGGATCCGAGTAACTTCGAGGACGAAGTTGAGCGTGGTGGAGCCCATGCTGTAACATCCTCGGATTTAAATTATTATATTTGAAGTTTATTAAGTTTAAATTTGTAATTTAAGTTGGATTGCATTATATGGAAATTTAGTAATTTAGAAATTTAAATTATTAAGTGAAATAATTATTTAATTGTTAAGGAAAATAAAATAAAGATGGAATTCTTTATTTTATAAAAATCAGTATTTTATGGAACCGGATAAGTGAAGGGGTGAAATGTGCCAATAGATGAAAGAGGAGAATAAAAGACTTATAATCTTTCATTTGAAATATTGCTCTCTCTCTCTCTAAAAATCTCATCTCTCTCGGCTCTCTCTCTCTAAACCATTGAAGATCATCAAAAGTTGAAATTTGAAGCTGGAAATTTGGATTCAGATTGCATTCAAGGAACTAAAACATCTGCAATCATCGAATTAAGGTAAAAATTTCATCAACACTTCGATTTTGGTGGTTTTGGTTCGGTTTTTATATGAACCGAAAATTTGATTTTTGGAGATTCAAATATTAATGCATGTTTGGTTTTATTATGGATTAGTTTAAATCGAGTATATATGATGCTAGATATCAAGTTTCAGCTTCTGATTCGACCTGGAAGTATGATTTTTAGAGATTTGTGTGTGTTTTTAGTGTGTGTTCGAAAATGATGAAAAAAAAGGGTTAAAAAGGATGTGGTTTGATATATAAAGATGTTAATATTTGGTGTTAAAGTGTTGAAAATAGATGTATTTTAGTTGGTATAAGTTATTTCACGTAAGGAATTAGTATCAGAAATGACTTGGATTAAATCTGGAAAATATCAAGACTGCACCAATATGAACTCGGATGTCCGAATTCGGATCTGGCAGGAACTCGGATCCGGACCGAATTCGGACAGGATCCGAAATGTTGATGTTCAAATTAGTAAAATATTTTTCTAAGTGTATGAATTCGGATGGGGTCCGAATTCGGTTGGGGACCGAATTCGGATATGGTCCGAAGTGTTGATTTATAAAAACAGAAATAATTTCTAAGTGTTGGGGAAACCGAATTCGGATGGTGGTCCGAATTCGATGAGGGACCGAACTGGCTATGGTCCGAATTTACAAAGGATCCGAATTTGGACATATTTATATATATGTGTGGACCGAATTGGGGTCCGAATTCGGGTGAGATCCGAATTCGGACATGGATCCGAATTGGGGTCGAAATTTTTGCAAAACTTATAAAAATTTGGTTTTATGAAATTAAACAAGATATTGACACGATATGTTGTTACAACTGACGTACAGGTCCCTTGTGGTGTTGTTTAACCCACAGTGGGGTACTTTATGGATCCGGTTGAAAGCCCGAGGAGAAATAAAATTGATTAAAGATTAATAACGCACCCACAGTGAGTACAGTAGATTTCGCATGGTTATATCTGTTTTATGTTAGCTTTGCCTGCTGAGACGTGTTGTTTCATTTGTTTGGTTGGAATTCTACTAACTTGCGTAGATTTAGATGCACATTCTTACTTGTTGCATGTCCGTTCGATTGTTGTGCATCTAGTGATGGACCGGTGGGTCGCATCGATTACTCTGATGTTACTGTGCTATATGACCTGGAGCTGATCCCTCCTAGGCCCGGTAGGCAGTATGTCATCCCCGATCGTACGTTTGTCTCAGATGGTATGTTTAAATGCCGAGCTGTGAGCTCGAAGGGGCTGCGGCTCTGGTCCGCACTTTGTGTACGAAGAGGATATCCGATGTTGGTCATCTGTGTTATCCTTGGGCTTCATAAAAATTTATAAAATGCGCAATCTATGTATTCACTAAGCATTCGCTTACGTTTTAGTTGTTGAAATTTTACAGGAAAAGGAAAATCAGCTGCGGGACCATCTAGCTAGGTTGTTGTTTGAAGTAATTGAAGACTCAGTTGCTTATTTGGTAATTTATTGTTGAGATTAATGTTGTAATAAATTTGGGACAATGTAATGTAATGGAAGTTTTTAGATATAGACATGTAACCTTTGTAGCACTGTAGAGTGATTTGAAACTGTTGTAATACTTTATTTTGTACTTTAATTGCTTCCGCACTTTAATTAAGTAATCAGATCATTATGTAATTGATGTATTGGTGATTAATCCTGGGTGTCTTGTTAATGGTGGTTGTTGTGGCAAGGGTGTCACACTAATCCTTGTTTTTTTTTTTTGCATTATTTTTAGATGTCAACCCAATATCATGCAAATGGTAACCGTACTGGAACCTCCCAAAAACCTAGAATGAGAACCCACGACCCTAGGGATGTCCGTTTTGACAAACCACTTAATGTGGAATTCCCTGAAATTCCACCAAACACTAACAATGGTAAACCCCCTAGGTTTCTCATAGGGTGTACCCTATAAGAGTGTGATTTTGACAATTTTGAAATTTTGAAGTGTTTTGAGAGGCTAGGATGGGCTAAGGCTATACAATGGGAACTTCCATATATCCACACTAGTTTGATCCAATAGTGGTTCGCTAGTGTTCGGAAAACAGAAGAGGAAGAGGACCATAATTTTGAATTAGTGGGAATAGTAGGAAACAAGAAAGTGTCAGTATCTAGGAAAATCCATTGTGAGGAATTCGGTATTGACACAGATGTTCCAAGGCCTAGGGAATTTTGATCATCTTTAGAACTTCAGGGGGTAGAGCGAGGCAAATTGGTGGATGGTCTAAGAAATGGGATGGGATGTTAGCCACAGTATTTGGAATGTAATTAGAAGAGGCGAGAGGGTATGTCCACTATAATTGAGGTGATTTATGTCCGCTAGCTAAAGTGTTGTGGAAGTTTGTTACTCTCAACTTGCTTCCTAGAAGTCAAGACACCACTATCGTTAGATCCCAAGGGATACTGTTAATACATGCATTAATGACTGGATACCCGACAATATCTTTAGGATACAAATAATGGAAAATCTGTGGGAGAGTAGTTGCCTAGGGCAAAGGATGAACTATCCACACTACCGTATGCTAATTGAGCTATTCATTATTCAACCCAAATGATATTTGGTTCACCAGATTCACAATGTTAGGGCTAGTCTTTGAGAAAAACCATTTAGGATATCAAATTCGTTGTCCAAAAACCTCAAAAGTAACCCAAATGCCATTCACTGTACTCGACAAACCTGAAGGACAAAACGAAAAAGAGGACGAAAGATCATGGGAAAAAGTAACAATCGAAGACTTGATGAGATCTCAAATAAACATTCTGAAGGACGTCATGGGTAGCATACTAAATGCAAACAAAGAATTGGTGAAGAATATTGAAAAGTTGCAAGAGGAGCAAAACAAGTATGCGAAGTTGTTCCAAAGTTACTCACACTGGCTCACTAACCTTCAGATCACTGTCGGAGAGTTGGAAGAAACCGTCACATCTCCGACCGAATGATGCATTTTATAATTATTTGAATATTATTTTAATTATGTGTGCTAAAACATTATGTATGTTTTGGATTTTAATTTTTTCTGATGCGGTGGTTTGATTTGTTTGGTTTGTTTATTTATGTTATTTGGATTGTGATAGTACTTTATTTTTATTTCAAATTTAAAGTGTGATGTTTATTTAAGTTGAATTATAAAAAATTGAATTTTGTTTGTTTTATTATTTGTTTAATTTTAATTATTAATAATGAATATGTACCGATCTATCTCTCTATGTTCTTAACCGATAAATTAATCTTGATGTGACGAGGACGTCACAAAAGTCTAAGTTGGGAAGGGTAGATTATAATGATAAAATTAATTAATTAATTAATTAGCCCTTACAAAAATTTTTAGACTACATTCCATATCAAAAATTAGAAATTTTTACAGCCCCGCGTATGAAAACAGTAAAAAACTGAATTTTCAGCGCGAGTTGGGAGGGGGGGGGGGGGGGGGGGACGCATGCCTGCGCTCTGCGTCCCATCAATTTCAAAATTCAGTTTTGAGCCCCAATTCACCATTTTCACAATCTTAGAACAAGAACCACGGTTAGGTGTGCGGCTCTCTCCCAAAAACATCACTTTTCTGCCAAAAATTTGCAAATTTAAGCTTCAAAACACCTACATTTTTACAAATATTCAAGATCTAGGCTAGAAATTACCCCTTGGTGGGTACTTTCATCCATTTTTGAAGATTTTTGGGTAGAGAAAATGTGGAAGAAAAAAGGCTAGATTTGTATTAAGTAAAGCTTCCAATCACCAATGTTAGTGTTTTTATTGAGTTATTGCAACTTATTTCATACTTTTTGAGTAAAAATGAAAGCTTGAGCTGCATGGTCATCCATGGAGTTTTCATGGTGATTTTGACTTTTTAGAGTCAAAGTATGTAAAATTGCATGATTTTGATGATAACCTTGATGTATGTTTCATGAGATATGTGTTTATGTGTTAAGTTTGTTAATTTCTCATTGTTAATTTGTAGAAATTAATTTGAAGTTAAAAAGTTGGTTGTCCAAATGTGCATATATTGTTAAAATTAGAAAACTTAGGTGACTAGCTTAAAAATAAATTTTATGTGCTTAATGTTTTTATTAAAATATGATAAATGTTTAGTGCTTAAATAAATGGAAAATTATAGACTATATATAGGATGCAAAATGTGAGCGTAATAGAGTATATATATATATATATATATATATATATATATATATATATATATATATATATATATATATATATATATATATATT
>JAANYP010004032.1:0-73076 GCA_020465985.1 Centrapalus pauciflorus
TTTTTCTCCTGCTGATTGCCTGGCAGCTTCCATTATTTTCTTTTGCACCTCCAAGGTAGACATTTTAATTTTTTTTGCTTCTTGGAGGGCAAAGGACTTAGCAGCTTTGGCAGATTCTTCTTCTTTTCTTAATTCCTCCAGAGCTTGAAGCTGTTCTTCCCTAAACTCAAAGTATTTGTGCATAGGGAGGCCCATCTCTTTGGCTCTGGCCTTGTGAAATTGCATTTCTGCCTGTTTCTGCTGCATAGGATCCTCAGCTACCTTTTCTTTTCCTTTAGCTGCTGCTTTAGTGACAGCAGCTTCAGGAATTTCTTCTTCTTCTTCTTCTGATAAAATAAGGTGCCTCCTTTTGCTGCTAGGTCTGTCCTCAGGAATGATTTCCTCCCCCTTAGACTGAGCAGGGCTTGGAGAGACAGCCTGAGTAGGCATAGCAGCTTGAGAAGCACCTTCAGCTGCACCTGTTTCAAAAATCTCTGCTGGCTGACCAGTGTGAGTTGCAGACACTGGTATCTCCTTAGGAGAAGAAGTTTTCTCCCCATTAGACTTAGTCTTCGAGGCAGATGACTTCTCCCCCTTTGAAGGAGACGAAGCAGCGACTTCAACATCTGGTCTGCCTGAAGACACAAAGTCAGCAGGCTTGCCAGCAGGTTTAGAGGGTTTAGGACCAACAAGGCTGTTCACTAAGTAAGCCAAGTTATCCTTCACCTCACTAACTTGGGAAAGACAGGTCTGAAGAGAAGATGTGTGGGAATCAGCAAGAGAGGTAAGCTTAAGAATATTTTCCCTATCAGACGCTGTGAACAGCAGAGATTGCAGCTGTGCAAGATGAAGTTCTAGTGAATCTCGCACATCAGCAAGGTCTGATGATACAGAGTTGGATAGGGAACCAATGATGGTCTGTAAGCTGGCCAAAGTGGCTGGAAGTGTAGAGTTGCAAGAAGTGAGAAGTGATGACAGCTATTGAGAGATGGCTGTCATTAAGGACACAGAGTCCTGCTGTATGGAAAGAATAGAAGAGAGAGAGTTGGATACAGTTTGCAGCTGTGCAGTGAGTGCAATCAGCTGTGGAGAGTTGTCAGTTTGGGGAGTGACTGGGAAGGATTCTTTGAACATATCAAAGAAGCCTTTGAGCTGCTCAGACACAGAGTCTGAGATGATGGATGGTAGGGAGTGCATGGTGTGTTCCAAAGAACTAACTTTGTTGGTCAGCAAAGAAAGTTGATCCTTCAAAGGCAGGTCTTTGGGAGATGGTGGTGTATGGGTGGATTGTTTGGAGTGGGTAGATGGAGAAGATGATGATGAGGCTGGTGTTTGAGGATGTGATGGAGAGGGAAGAGGGACTTGGGACAGAAGCTCCATAGCCTGGGCAAAAGTAAGATGGCCCAGGTTGGAGGGATCAAGAGGTCCTTCAGCAGCGGCTGTAGCTGCATCACCAGGAGAAAGGGATGATGTTTGGGGCCTTTCAGATGCTGCTTGTGTTGCAACACCCTCATGAAGACCAGTGGTGGTTCCCTCTGAAGTGCCTTGGTCTAAAGACACCTCATCATTGGGAGATGGGATATGCATTTCAACATCAGCAGTGGTGAAACCTGCTGATGGAATTTGCATTGAGGGAGCAGCCTCACCAGAGGGATGGTATGATCCCTGAGGTTCATCAGCTTGGGATATTGGTCCCTCAGCAGCTGTTTGGTGTTGAACAGCTGAATCATGGGGAACAGAAGTTTGAGGCTGAGCTGCTGATTGGTCTATATCAGCAGCGTGGGCACCTCGTGCAGACTCAGGGTGTGAGGAGATATGAATGGGGGACAGTGTGGACACAGTATGGAGTGGAGAGGACTCCTGTCTTTCAATATCCTCAGCCTGTTGAGAGGCTGGAATAGTTGATGTGGGTATCTCTGTTTGTACAACTGGTTCCTGTTGGGAGGAACCAGAGGGTCTAGGCTGACTCAAGGGTGACTCAGATTGGAGTGAAGCAGGCTCCAAATGAGCTGAACCTGCTCCCAAAATAGGAGAGGCAGCTGGGGTTGCTTCTTTTTCAACTGAACCCTTTTGAGAGGGAACAGAGGTGGTGGATTTGTGGGCTGTTTTCTTTTTGGCTAAAGATTTTCGTTGGTAATGAATGGAGGATGTGGGTGATTGTGGAGTAGGAAGAGGATCTGTTTGGACAGGATGTGAGACTGGGCTAGGAACAGTGGGGCTGGCCTGTTCCATAGTCTCTTGTGCCACAGAGGCACCAGCCACAAAGGCTTCAGGCTCAACAGATGAACCAGGGTGAGGAGTCTGCTCTTCCTCAGCCACAGAGGCTAGAGGAACAGACTCAGATGGAGCTGATTTGGCCTTCTTTTTCACAGGCCCAGCTTCAGTTGCCAGGGTCCTTTTGACAAGCTTGGACCTGGCTTTGGATTTTCTGGTGGGAGCAGTCTCTGGATCCACCCTCAAAGTAGAGGGTCCTTCCACCAAACCTAGCAGTCTCCTCATTGGTGTGGATAGAGGAGGCTCATTCTGCAGGACTGGAGTATAGAAAACTCTATTCCCTATAACTGGGAATGCAGCAGTCTTAAGTAAAGGCTGAGAGTTATAGAGACGCTCACCACAAACATGTCTGAAAATGAGGCTCAGAAACCTGGGATATCGAACAGCAGCTGGTCTTGACTCTTGCTGCACCAGGTTCCTCAGATTCACAAAAATCCATTTGGCCGTATCCATGGTAGTTCCATCCACAAGCTGCAGAATTACAGGGATTTCATCACGGCTCAGTTGGTCAAAGGAACCAACTTTGCTGCTGAAGCACATCACCACAGAGGCGAATAAGAAGCTGTAGGTAGGAGAGAGGTCCTTCCTGAACAGAGTTGCTCCAACTTTTGGTTCTGCTACACCACAGAAGTGCAGCAGATTCTTCATCTGTTCATCTTCAGGCTGTGGTTGATCATATTCGTCAATCACAGGGAGTCGAAGAACTTCCCTGAGCAGATGAGTGTTGATCTCAATGGTCTGAGTCCCATTGAATATGGTGCCCCTGATGACTTTGGATTCTGGAAGGTAGGCACAGGTATACCAGAACTCATACACCATCTCCTGGTACAGGACACAAGGAGATGCAGTCATGGCGTAGTTCAACGGATGAACTTTCAGAAACTCCACCATTTGTTTGTAACCCTTCCCCACATAGTTTTTGGGGATTGTGAGGTTGGCAATGTAGTTGGTGGGCTTAATGGTCAGCATCGTGGTGATGGATGAGTGTTTGACAACATCCTCACCAACGAACACTGGGAGAAAGGGATTAGGTCTGTGAGCCATTTGGGAATTTTTGAGGTTTGGAGAAGCAGGAGACACTTAGTCGATTTTTAGGGTTCTTGAGGATTTCTGGAAATGATGAGGAAGACGAAGATGAAACAGTATGTAGGTATTTATAGGATTTGAATGTGAGTGTGTATGAGAGAGAAGGTTTGGGCGGTTCGATTTGAAATGTTAGTTAACGGAAAACGGAACGGTTGTCCATGTCAGAAACATTTGTCAGACCACTTGACCTTTTTAATCACTAACACACGTAACCCACATTATCCGCAGTAATTAAGTTAAATAAAAACATAATTTAAGTAACTTAATTATGAAGAAAGGTAATTAAACTTCTATTCTACGCTGTTGGTCAAACCTGTGATGATCAGAGTCAACACAAGGTTCTCAGTCTTCAAGCTGTTCTCCCTTCAAACTGTGCCTTCAGCCTGTTCTCTTTTGCAAGAATAGGTTGTGTTCAATAGTTGAACAGGTTACAAGACAAAGACTTGTAAGACAGTGTGAAAGGATGAACAGATTTGAGGATTGGACCATCAGAGCAGGCTGGATTTACAACTTGTTGTTGTTCAGCCTGTTTTATGCTCAAGCTGTTCAAGTTTTTCAGAAAATTGGCTAAGTACAGGACATGCATAGCCTGTTTTGTCTAAGCTGTTCTGAGAAACTTGAGCAGTGTGAGACATACAACTTCGTAGACTTGAGAGAACACTTAGTCACTCTTGTTTTACATGCCCAGCTTACTGACAAGGTAATTAAACCTTGTTTCATCCAGAGGTTTGGTGAAAATGTCTGCAAGCTGTTCATTTGTGGAAATAAAACTTACCTCCACATTACCTTTCTGAATGTGATCCCTGATGAAGTGATGTCTGACTTCAATATGCTTTGTTCTTGAATGAAATACTGGATTGTTGGAGATGGCTATGGCACTTGTGTTATCACACAGAATACGAGTTTTCCTATACACAAGGCCATAATCTTCAAGCTGATGCTGCATCCACAGAATCTGCCCACAGCAGCTTCCAGCAGCAATATACTCAGCTTCAGCAGTAGAAGTGGACACTGAGTTCTGCTTCTTGCTACTCCAACTGATCAACTTTCCACCAAGAAGTTGACATCCACCTGTTGTGCTTTTCCTATCTAACCTGCAGCCTGCAAAATCAGAATCTGAATAACCTGTTAGTTCAAGACTTGAGTCTTTGGGGTACCAAAGACCCAAACCTGGTGTACCCTTCAGGTATCTGAAGATTCTTTTAACAGCAGCTAGATGTGATTCCTTTGGATCAGCTTGGAATCTAGCACATAGACAGGTGGCAAACATAATATCAGGTCTGCTAGCAGTTAAGTAAAGCAAGCTCCCAATCATGCCTCTGTAAGCTGTTACTGAAACAGCTTTGCCACTGGCATCAGCATCCAATTTTACATTGGTTGCCATTGGGGTTTTAATAGGAGAACTTTGATCAAATTTAAAGTTTTTCAAAATATCTAAAGTGTACTTTCTTTGATTTATAAAAATTCCAGTTGAGGTTTGTTTAACCTGTAATCCTAAAAAGATAGTTAGTTTTCCCATCATACTCATTTCATACTTAGATTTCATGAGTAATGAAAAATTCTTGCATAGCTGCTCATTAGTAGAACCAAATATTATGTCATCCACATAGATTCGAACAAGCATAATATCAGACTTCACCTTCTATATGAACAGTGTGGTATCCACTTTACCTCTGGAGTACCCATTGCTCATAAGGAATTCAGTAAGAGTGTCATACCAGGCTCTAGGGGCTTGTTTGAGACCATAGAAAGCTTTGTCCAACTTATAGACAAAACCTGGGTGTTGTTCATTTTCAAAACCTGGAGACTGCTTGACATATACTTCTTCTTGCAGCTTCCCATTCAAAAATGCACTCTTCACATCCATTTGAAATACCTTTATGCTCTTATGAGCAGCGTAGGCTAGATACAAACGAATTGCTTCTAGCCTGGCCACAGGAGCAAATGTTTCATCATAGTCAATTCCTTCCTCTTGTCTGTAGCCCTGAGCAACTAGTCTTGCCTTATTTCTAATGACATGACCTTGCTCATCCATCTTGTTCCTGAAAACCCATTTTGTGCCAATTATAGTTTTACCTCTAGGGGCAGGGACCAGCTTCCATACTTTGTTCCTCTCAAACTGATTGAGTTCTTCTTGCATGGCAGTGATCCAATTGGCATCTTTTAATGCTTCATCAACCTTCTTTGGCTCCATCAGTGAAACAAAACTAGAGAACATACAAAAGTTCCCTAAGCTGTCCCACCGAGTTTGTATCCCTTTGTTGATGTCACCAATTATTTGATCATTGGGGTGACACCTGATCCACTTAGGATCATTTTTCAATGATGATTTACCTGAGTTGTTAACATCTTCAGCAGGTCCTGTTGAACAGCTCTCAAGATTTTCAGACATACTGTTGTCTTGAGCCTGTTCACTTGTTGAACATGTCTGACCACTGTTGAACATATCAGCAGAGGAACTGGGAAAATCAACATTGATAGGTTCTGGACATGCAGTTGTAATTAAGTCAGTACACTTATTCACACAGGGTGTATTGACATAATCATCATCATGTCCATCATGATTAGCAGGTTCCACACTGGGTGTAGTGGAAGCTTTTGAGTCCTCTTCATTGATTGAATGCATCAGATCATCAAAGTTAAGTTCTCCTGAAACTGATTCAGGAACAGCTTTGGTGGAGGCATTCTTGGACTCTTCAAAGGTGACATTGATAGATTCATCTATCACCCTTCTTTTGTTGTTGTATACCCTGTAGGCTTTGGAGATAGCAGAGTAGCCAACAAACACACCTTCATCAGCTTTAGGTTCAAATTTCGACAGCTGGTCCCTTTGATTCAGAATGAAACAGGGACATCCAAACACATGGAAATAACTGACATTTGGCTTTCTCCCTTTGAGCAGCTCATAGGGAGTCTTGTTGAACCTTTTCACCACTAAGGATCTGTTTTGGGTGAAGCAGGCAGTGTTAACAGCTTCAGCCCAAAATGATGAAGGTAAACCTGATGCACACAGCATGGTTCTGGCAGCTTCAATGAGAGTTCGGTTTCTCCTTTCAGCAACTCCATTTTGTTGAGGAGTTCTTACTGCTGAAAAGTTTTGAGTGATACCTTTCTCTTCACAGAAGTCTTCAAGAGTACTGTTTCTGAATTCAGTACCATGATCACTTCTAAGCTGCTTTACTTGGGTAGAGTTCAGCATTTCCATCTTTTTGACAAATCCAATAATCTCTCTATCAGCCTCTCCTTTGCTCTTCAGAAAAATCACCCATGTGTACCTGGAGAACCCATCAACCGTTACAAGAGTGTATCTTCTTTCTCCTAGACTTGGGACATTAACAGGTCAAACAAGTCCATATGGATTAAGAAGAGTGGAGTATCAATAGAGAAATTATGTTTGGATTTAAAAGATGTTTTTCTCTGCTTGCCTTTCTCATAAGCTGTGCATAATCTATCCTT
Organism: Centrapalus pauciflorus; assembly: GCA_020465985.1. Classification (NCBI taxonomy): domain Eukaryota; kingdom Viridiplantae; phylum Streptophyta; class Magnoliopsida; order Asterales; family Asteraceae; genus Centrapalus; species Centrapalus pauciflorus. The sequence goes on from JAANYP010004032.1 coordinate 6,796, forward strand.
AGCAAAAGTCATAGAAGGTAAACCTGTCACCAACTCTTTCTTACTGAGTCTGTTGATGTTCTTGAAGTTCAGATGTGACAGTCTTCTGTGCCATAGCCAGTTTAGATCAGCATTTGTTCTTGTGAGAAAACAGGTTTCAGTTGTGGGGTCAGCAGAATGCATATCCACAACATATACCCCTTTCTTTCGTTGAGCACATAGCACAACTTTGCCTTGGGAATCCAATATGTAACCCAGGTGCTCATCAAAGTTAACCTTGTAGCCAGCATCACATAGTTGGCTTATGCTAACAAGGTTATGTTTTAGCCCAACCACATAGGCTACTCTTTTGAACACTGCAGCACCAGCTTTAAGAGTTCCATATCCCTCAGTGGATCCCTGTACATTGTCACCAAAGGTGACTTTTGGCCCTTTTTAAGGCCTGAGTTCACTCAGCAATTCTTTACAACCTGTCATGTGCCCTGAGCAGCCACTATCCAAGTACCAAACCTGGGAAGGTTGTTTTTCCTGCAGAGTGATAAGAGAATTATTAGTCATTTTTAGGGGAACTCATCACAGAGATGAGTTCTCCTACTTCATCAACATTTGTTGATGGATTTGAAATATCCACACTAATATTCCCTATCTGAATGGTATCAGCTTGAATACCATTCTCAGTAACTGTGCCATTTCCAACACTGCCTGTGACAGCTGTGAGAGAAACAACAGAGTTAACAGGCCTCATGTCCTCAGATTCAGGACAGTCCTTGGCCAGATGTGTCTTCTTCCCACATTTGTAACATTTTCTCTTTTTAGTATTTTTGGAAGAAGATCCTTCAGAAACACATTCTGAGCTATTTTTGTTGATTCTTTCAGCAGGTTTAGCATTCTTTGTTGAATCAACAGCTTGTGTGGAGAGTTCAATAGCCACAGCTTTGACTGTCTCTTCTTTCCTCTTTTTGGGAGGACAGATGTCAAAGACAGGAAGCTTGACTAGCTTTTGAGCTTCCACATGTTTGGGAAATTTATTCCCAGTTGTCTCAGTTTGAGCAATGGCTTTGCCTTTGCCCCTACTGGATTGTGATTTATGCTGCCTATCAGCATACTCACTGTGTCTGGTTTTGAAAAACTTATTTTCATTTAAAACCAATTTACCACTATGATTTGAAAACTTATTTGAAATCACAGCAGTTTTGTTTTCAACATGAGACTTACCCTTGTTGAAAACAGGCTGCTTACCTTTTGAAAACTTATTTTCAAAGTGTTTAGCATCAAAAGGATTAACATGCTTTTTACCATCAGCTTTGGACTCAGAACCTGTTTTGTCAACAGGTTTAGTATCCACAGCTTCAGTTTGAACATGTTTTCCTTTCTTTTGCTTATGTGAGCTAGCAGAGCACTTAGCAGGCAGACTTGGAGAACTAACTCCAACATCAGCTTTTGAGCTGAGTTCACACAAGCTGTCAGTATTTTGAGGCCTGACAAACCTGTTTGTTGAGATTAGTTTACCATTCACATTTTGAATGAATGTATTTGGAAGTTCACCAAGAGTGGATAAATCTTCTTTCAGATTACTTATCTCAACAATGGAAGCTGCTGTGTCAAGATCCCCTCCTAGATAGGCTTGGATTTGTGCAGGGATCTGTTGACTTATACAATGGCTGACTTTTTGTGCAGATTGGCACCAAGAGTCAACTATCTTTTGAAGCTTGGCATGCTTTATATCTGTTTCTCTCTTTTCTTCCAGTAAAATAGAGTTGATGTGTTTTAATTCATCAAGCTCAGTTTCCAACTTATGGAAACTGTCCAGTTTACTGGATTTAGTTTTAAGATCAGCTTTAAGCTGAGAGATTTCAGATAGTAAAGCATCATGCTTCTAAACAGCAGCTTTGAGATCAACAAGCATATATTCAAACATTTTAACTTTTTCTTCAGAACTGTAAGCCATAAAATTTTGTACCTTATACATCATAGTAGGATTCCAGTTCTCTAAGCTGCTGAAGGCTTCTGCTTCAGCCATATCCTGTTTGAAACTGCTTGTTGATGGGACATCAGTGTTGGCCATCAGACATTGATTATCTTCTTCATCAGATGATGAATCAGATTCCTCCTAGTCACATGTCTCTGCCATAAGTCCCTTTTGGCGATTGGAAGACACTGAGTTTTCCAATTTCCTCAGCTTAGCCATGGCCATAAGGTACTTAACCCTATAGCCATCATCCTTGTTAGTCTTGTTGGGTTTGGATGACTGACCAACATCTTTTGACACACAGTCAGCAGCTATGTGACCAGTTTTGCCACACTTGAAGCACACAGCTTTGGATTTGTCAAATGCCTTCTTTTTGCCAGCACTTGAACCTCCTTGCAGCATGTTTCTTCCAAACCTTTTCTTGTTGAACCTTTTGACAAGCATGGCTATCATTTGCTCATCATCTTGTTCAGCAAGATCTGCAGCATCTTCTTCGTCTGACACCTCCTCCTTTTCATCATCCTGTTGATCAGGTTGAATGAACACATCATTCACCTGATTTACAGGCTGTCTCACGTTAGCCACAAATGCTGCACCTCTTCTGGACATTTCCAAGGCATTTCTCTTTTGTTGCCTTGACTGTTCATCATTCAGTAAGGATCCATACAGATTGACCAGATCCATACTTCTGATAGTACCTGAGTTCCTTAAGATTGTTGAAAAGTAGTTCCACTCTTCAGGTAAAATGTCCAGAAATTTATTCACCAGGGTAAGACTGTCCTTGGTGATCCCACAGCTTTGAGATCATTCACTAGAGCAGTAAACCTGGTGTAGGTTTCAGTGAGAGTCTCCTTTGGTTTAGCAAAGAAGAGTTCATACTGTCTAACAAGATTGTTGATCCTGTTGTCCAGTGTGATTGTGGGTCCATCATAGACGGTACACAAAGTATCCCACATCTCCTTTGCTGTCTTCATTTTCTCAACCTGCTTGAACACATCATCAGGGAGAGAAATGACCAGGTTGTGTAAGGTCTACCACTGCAAGATCTATCTAGACGCGGATCCGTGAACGAGTGCGGAATCCTCGTTGACGGTCAGACGGACAACTCTCAACCAACGGAAACACGGAGACTATTAGACGCTGAACGAACGACACACGAACGATCCTACGTACTAATTCTCTCCGAAACGGGACTCACCAAGCTGATAAACTCGAGATCGCCTCTTGCTTAATTCCTCACGAATTCTGCAAAAAGTCTTCTAATCATTCGAGTCTATCCCTAATTATAGACCCTAATTCGAGTCTGTTGTGGGCCAAGGACAGATTCGAATCTAACCTATTCGAATCTAAGGACTCATTCGAATCTATCACAGATTCGAATGTATCCTTTTATGCAATTCGAATCTAGCCTTTGACATATATAACTAAGTGTTTGAAACTTATGTTTTAACTTATACTTGAGTCAATCTTTGACCTTTATGTTTGAACTTCTTGTAATATGTTACATCAAGTTCAAACACACAATCAATAACAGATAAACACATATTAAACATATATATCAAAATACTTGGTTAATACTCAGAATATTACCTAAACCAAAATGCAGATCGATTAGACTGCTATCGTCACACAGGGTGTACCAACAGACTCCCCCTTGACGATAGCTTCTAATTATTTACAGTACATCAAATTTAAGTACTAGAGCTATATATATTACTACCCGCATATAATCCAGCATCTATACAAACTTTGACTACCTTTTGGAACTTCCTGGCTTCAGATCTCCATGGTTCAGTAAAGAAGATAGGCTGATCATGAAGCTTCTTCAGGTCGTCCTTTGATAGGTTTATCAAGTGCAATGGATCATATACCTTCAAAATTACCTGCTCGTCTTGATCTTCCATGATAGCTTCAGCAGTGTCAATCTCTAGGTACCACCACTTCATGTTGCTCAAAACGTTCTGTGGCATTGGCTTCATTGGGACTTTCTTGAGACACCTCACAGGTTTGTATTCCATCCTGGCCCATGGCCTACCTGTATGAGGATCTATTCTCGACCCATCCTCGACCCTCTTTCCGGTCCTTGGCTTGAGTCGCTCAAATTTCCCTGATCGCCCTTCTTTCCTTATAATTCTTTCAATCACGTTCGCGTAGGGATCATCTCCAATATTAATCAGCTCCTTCCAGGCTAACTCTTTAACTTCAATCTTGGGCAATGAATTAAACGCTTTCAATGTCCGCCTCAAGTATTGAAGGCCATCTCTTCTTTTCAAAATAAACAGCTGCAGTTCTCTGTCAAAGAACCAGCTAATAATCCCTCCAGCAAAATTTCCAGCACCTGGATTTCTCATCTTCTTCTTCATCTTCAGCTGATCTTTCTTTTCTTCCTTCTTGGACCAAAGATTTAACAGATCAGCTCTAGATGGCTCTTTCTCAGCCTCTTCAAGGTCTTTATCTTCAGCTGAGGCTACCTTGATGTAATCAATATCAATCACATTATGATCTTGGCTTTCATACAGTTCAGTGATTGGTTGTGAATTGATTATTACTTCATTAACGTGATCGTCTTCATCATCTAGCACTTCATCATCCGATTTCCAGTCAGCGACGTCATCTGGAATGAACTCACCTTCTTCTAATTCGTCAATATCATCTTCAAAATCAAACTCCATGAGCTCTTCTTCAATATCTTTCAGCGCATCTATCATGTCGCTATCTAAAGTCCTTGAAGAACCAGCTTCTCCTCCTGCTCCTCCTACTTCTCCCCCTGGACTAGGCTCCCCCTCAGATTGAGCAGTCTGAGCAGCAGAAAAATCTACTGGCTCATTCTGTCTTTTAGGGCTGGGATCATTGCCTTGGTTGTCTTCATCATCATCTCCTCTCGGCCTCTGTACTTCTTCCTGATCACGGCACGATGTCTCCCCCTGAGCCTGTAAATTTTTCATTAACTGCTCAATTAGGGAGCGCATCGACCTTATCTCGGCTGACTGATCACAAACAAATGTTTTTAACTCTGTGTTTTCTTCCTGGACCTTTTCCACAATCTTCTTTAAAACGGCATTCTCCTTATCGACATCTGCGTTATGCTTCTGAAGCTCACCGATTGCTGTTGTTAGCCCAAAGATTTGGATTTCCTGGAAGTCAACTCTATCTTTTAAGCGCAGAAATCTTTGATTGTCAGCATATGATGATGAGGTTGATGGAATTGATTGTAACGGAGTTGGAAGTATTGGCGATGGAATATATGGTTCATCGCGAGGTGGTGGTGGTGGAATGGTGGTTTGAGGTTCTTGTTCTTGAGGTTGAGGGTTTTGAGGTTGAGAAGTTTCTGGTTGTTCTGCGGAGACTGACGAGGATCCTTGCATGAACCTGTGACGTTTGGCCCGTTGCCTCGTCACAAGTTGAGAAACTTCGTCTTCTTCGAAATCAGACTCCTCCAATTCCCTGTCCCATCGCCTCCTAGAACCACGTTCATTAATAATCAGTCGCGAACCATAAGTTCCAATTTGAACTTCAGGAACGGCAGACATTGACTCTGGAGCTTCAAGTTCTATCTCCTCTATCTCTTCTGACTTAGTTGCTGAAGATGACAAAACGTTATCAGCCTGCTCTGGCTCATAATCCTCAACATCCCTCAGCACATCTTCTTCTCCCTCTGGAGGCTCAAGTAATTCACCCACTAACTCTGCAGCTATATCTTCATTTGCATGTGGACCGGCCTCCCAAATTTCATTTAGCGTTTGGCACAATTGATCAGCTTCATTTGGGACATTTGACGGCCCGACTTCCTGCACTTCTGTTTGCTGAGTCGTAGAAGGCCTAGACGCCTGAGTCTGACTCGCAGTAGCTCTTTGTCTTCGCCTTGGATCACGGGGACGAGCACGAGGCTGTTGTTGTAGTGGACGTTGCTGTTGTTGTTGCGGTTGTTGTTGTTGCTGTCGAGGCTGAACTTCTACTTCACCTGCCCAGTTGGCATTATCTGGTGCCACAAAGTTCCTGTCTAAAACAGCTCCAAACAACGGTCGCTCGACTAGAATAGCCAATCTTCCTCGATGGGAGGAACAATCAGCGAATATCCTTTTATCCATAATAGCTACGTTCTGAACGTCATTTGATGGCGGCAAATTTGGCAAGAAGTGCCTGATCAACATCATTATAAACCTCGGATATAGCAGAAACTGCTGATTTTCAGGAGCGGTTATTTGGTGCACAAACTCAGAGAAGAACATCTCCGAAAAGCTATATGGTCGATTGTAAACCATAGCGACTATCCCAGATTGAATTTTCGCAACTATATAATTGAATCCAGCTTTCTTCGGAGCGAAGCAAACCATAAAAACATGGGCTAAAAACCTCCATTGCCCAATTAAACCACTCTTCATGTATGACACCTTGGTCACATCAAGACTGTATCCCATTCTCTGGAAGGCCGCTTGCCTTATACTTAGAGGAAACTCTATCGGACCAGCTTCTTCTTCTTGTGTGCCTAACTGCAGCACTTGTCGTAACATATCTGCCGAGAAAACTAACGGCTGTCCCGCAATTCGAGTGCGTAATACTGTCGGTGTGACCGAGCAGTCTACCTGCAGATGGTCATAGAATTGACGAATATACGGTAATATGAGGTGAACATTATGAGATAGTGCAAATCCTATCCTAGATTCCACAAGAAATTCAAGCATCTGCCTGTATCCCTGCGCCTCAGGGAGGTCATGATCCGGATGAAGCACCATATTGTGCTTAGGGACAAAAGCACGAACTGCCATATCTGCACAATAAATAAAACTGTTAGACTCATTAAAAATCAATAAACTTGTTTAAATTCAAATTTGTTTTATTTTGTACTTTATTAAATACAAAATCTAACACAATTAAATTTCCACAAGTTTAATAAAATTTAAATTAAAGAAATTAAATAGAGCACAGATTCGAAGGGAACAGATTCGAAGTGTCCATATTCGAATGTAGTGGACAGATTCGAAGAGTCCCTATTCGAGTCTAATGGACAGATTCGAATATCATTGTCATCTCGAATCTAATGATAGATTCGAGAAACCTATGAACAGATTCGAAAGTCCATGAACAGACTCGAAGTGCCGACATATGAATGTTCAACAAAAACCCAAGATTTTAACCATTTTGAACTTGGTAAATCACATACATTAGTTCAACTAGGTTCTAATCATTGATTTATGTCTTTAATTTGATCTTTTATAGGTCCAAACTTAGTTATTTAGCAAAAACCCAATTTTGACCAATAAAACTTCAAAAATCGACGATTTGTCCTTAAATGGTGTATAAAACAACCAAAATCTTGTACAATCCGGTTGATTATACCTAGATATGAGTGTAGAATCGAACACAGTAGCCTTAGAGTCGACAAAATGTCGTTTAGGAGCAATACGGTAGACTCGAGAACAGATTCGAGATCGTCACAGACAGATTCGAGGATATAGATTCGACAACAGTAAAGTAATAAATGACTTCACTATTGACCTATATATACTACCTACCTTCGAGTATATGTGGATTCGAGTCTACTGACAGATTCGAAATACTTCACATTCGAGTCTGTCTTAGATTCGAAATTACCAACACTTAGAAAAATTTCGAAAATTTTGAAATAAGTTCAACTTTTCCAATTTTTTTTTTTTTTACGGTATTGTGTAACCAGATAAACTATGCCAACTCTTTTACCCTAAGCAACAGATATTTCACGCAATGTTTATTTTATCCAACTTCGAATGCACCCTCAGTAACTTTTGACCTTTTACCTAAGTAAAAATTAAACTAAACTAAAATAAAATAAGCTAAGGTAAAAATAAAATAAAATAAAATAAAATTTTGACTAAAAAATTTTAATCTAGACTTAAGTTATAAAAACAAATTTACAAGCTAAGCTTAATACTAAACAACATAATTTTGATGAGTATAGTCGAAGTGAGGTTCAATCAGATAGCGATGTCCGATACTAACTTTCAGTACTTAAACTTTCACACTTAGGAATTTTTTGAATTCCTTTGATTGTTTGTCGTGACATACCCATTTAGCCGATTGTTGGTATTTTACCCTGTTAAACATTTTACATTTCGGAATATCCCTTGGCCTTTTTATTTATCAGGAAATTATCTTACGTGACTCAGACATAGACATACTTTTATAATCAAGGCACACAGACAAAAATTCTAACTTGTTGGTATTTGCAAACTTTCTTTAAAAGACAAACATCGGACACAGGTCTGTATTCTCATACAACAAAGTGTCTTAGTTCGACTTAAGGTTTATTTTTAAAGTTAGCAGATAGCGGTGACAGGTCTGTACTGACGTACAACAAAGCGACATGTCTGCTAACCCGAATCTAAACAGAGACAAAAGGTCTGTACTTACGTACAACAGAGTTGCATGTTTTCGACTCTCAGTTTTTCATGATATTTCTATTCTTTCCATTTTCAGATGTATTTGATGTTGCCATACATCCCCAGAAAGTTTGCATACCTCATTTAGACTTAAAGTTTGTATGTCTTGTACATAAAAATTAAGAACGATTGGTCGTACATCTAGGTTAGTGACACGCTTGACTTTTTCTAGAATATTTTATTAGCCTTGAGATTCCCTATATGTATTATGCCTACCAACACATCAAACTAAATAAAGTATAACACTTAGAGTTTAGTTGCATTATGTGTGAAAGCCTAAATACTTAGAGTCTGTAACGACGGTGCTAATTTTCGTCACTTTGAACCTATGTATCTAAGACTTAACTCATTTTCTGATATTCTCTTTTTTTGTATTTTTTGTAATTTTCTCTCTTTTTTCTTTTGTTTTTCATAGCAAAAAGCAGTAAACTAAGCTAACCTACTAACTTACTAAAAATAGAAACTTACTAAAAATAGAAACTTTCCTAAATTAGAAACTTACCTAAATTAGCAGACTACTGTAAAGAAAGAAATATTACTACTCTAAAAGAAAATAAACATACTACTACTAAGGTCAAATTACTCTGGGTTGCGCATTCCATTCAGTTGAATCAAATACTCAAACCGTGACTTATCAAACGCTTTGGTAAATAAATCAGCATTATTATCTTCTGTTGCCACCTTTACCAGTTTGATTAAGTTCTTTTCAGCACAATCACGAATAAAATGATGTCTTATGTCTATGTGCTTTGTTTTACTGTGTTTAACTGGATTATTAGTTATAGCAATTGTAGATTGATTGTCTATCCTAATAGGAGTTTGAGTGTAAGCCAAACCGTAATCCTGCAATTGTTGTTGTATCCACAGAACCTGTGAACAGCAACTACCAGCAGCTACATACTCGGCCTCGCACGTTGACACGGCTACCGATGTTTGTTTCTTGCATTGCCAGGATACCAGTCTCCCTCCGAGGAACTGACAACCTCCAGTCGTTGATTTGCGCGTCAAGCTGCATCCTCCGTAGTCTGAATCCGTGAACGCCTCCAACTCTAGATCTCCCTCCGCGTGATACCAAAGTCCCAGCTTTGGTTTCGACTTGAGGTATCGTAGAATCCGCTTCACAGCTTTCATATGCATCTCCTTCGGATTCGCTTGAAACCTAGCACAAATACACACAGCAAACATTATGTCAGGTCTTGAAGCAGTTAAATACATAAGTGACCCAATCATGGCCCGATATAAAGTCGGATCCACATCGGAATCACTTTCAGTACCCGGCCCGAGATTGTGATTCACTTGAATCGGCGTGCTGAAGTGGGCAGTCAACTTAGTTCCCTCCATCCCAAACCGTTCTAATATGTCATAGACATACTTAGTTTGATGGATAAACATCCCTTCCTTCTTTTGGTCAACTTGTAACCCTAAAAAGAAATTCAACTCCCCCATAGCACTCATCTCGAACTTAGACTTCATCACCTTTTCGAAATCTTTGCACATCTGTTCGTCTGATGATCCAAAAATGATATCATCGACGTACACTTGTACCAAGATAAAGTGATCTCCCTTTCTCTTCACAAATAGAGTACTATCTATCCTACCTCTCTCAAAGCCATTTTCTAACAGATGGTTGGATAGAGTCTCATACCATGCCCTAGGTGCCTGATGTAATCCATAAAGAGCCTTATCTAAGCGATATACTCTATCAGGATATTTAGGATCTGTAAACCCGGGCGGTTGTTCTACATACACCAACTCCTTCACTTTCCCATACAGGAAAGCACTCTTAACATCCAGTTGATATACTTTAAAGCCTTTGAAGGAGGCAAAAGCTAAAAACAACCTAATTGCTTCCAACCTTGCTACAGGTGCAAAAACTTCGTTGTAATCGATTCCCTCCTCTTGGTTGAAACCCTTTACAACTAATCTCGCCTTGTTGCGCGTGACTATACCCCGATCGTCTCTTTTGCACTTAAAAACCCATTTGGTTCCTATTGCAATCTCCCTTCGAGGTAACGGAACTAACTCCCACACTTCTAGTTTCCTAAATTGTGAAAGTTCTTCCTGCATCGCTTCAACCCAGGAGTTATCCTTAAGTGCCATTTGCACATTTTTGGGCTCTACTTGCGATATGAAACATGAATAAAGACATGTGTGATATGCCTCGGAGTCGTTTATCATCGACAACAACACGGTGTTGTTATTTACACTACTCCGAGTCTTCACACCCTCGTTATGATTTCCTATGATGCTTTCTATTGGATGGTTCTTGTTAATCCTAGAGGTCTCTATTTCATCAACCCTTAGATTATCTCCTAAGTTGGATCCTATTTCACCTAAAGGGGGAACAGGCTCAGCCTCCACATTTTCTTCCTCACGGACGTTTTCCTCAGAGGCAGAACTTGATAGTTGAGTCTGATTCTCAGTGTTAGGTTCTTCTGGATTAGCAACTTCTGGAGAACTATCTACAGTCGCAGTAGGCTCGGACGTAGATTTGAACGTGGTCCTCGGAAAAATATGGCCATCGTCATTTAGGTGCAACGTCGCCATGTCTTTTTCGATTGTACCTGCAGTATCATCCAAAGGAATGTTAAATGACTCAAATAACTTATCATAGTCAAATATCCATTCTGGACCAGTTTGGGGTTCATGAGTATAACTTGTGACTTCAATATTATACACATCTCCACAGTACCACGCGGTTTTGTTAAAAACCCGTTTGTTTGGTGAGTTTGGCACATAACCTAGGAAGTATCCTTCGTCAGGCCTTTCACCAAACTTCGGTTGATGTTTTGTTCTTAAAAGTGTGCATGGTACTCCAAACGGTTCGAATCCAGTTAAGTTAGGTGGCCGTTTATTCAAAATTTCATAGCATGTTTTGTTCAATGATTTGACTGTAAGGACTCGGTTTAAAATGTGGCACGCGGTATTCACTGCCTCCCCCCAAAACATGGTAGTAAGCTTTGAATCCGAAAGCATAGTCCTTGCAGCCTCAATCAAAGTTCTATTTTTACGTTCGGCCACCCCATTCTGTTGAGGTTCATATGGTGCACTGAATTGATGCACGATGCCCTTCGATAGGCAATATACACCAATTACAGTGTTTTTGAATTCAGTTCCATTATCACTACGAATACATTTAACCCTAGTTCCGTATGAGTTCTCCACTTGGTCCAAGAACCCGATGAGCCTTGCAGCCGTCTCGTCCTTCGTACCTAAAAAGAAAACCCAAGAAAAACGTGAGTAATCGTCGGTGATAACTAAGCAGTACCAACTACCTCCAATACTCCTTTTGTTTATTGGGCCAAAAAGGTCCATGTGCAACAGATCGAATGTTGAGGCTATGGAATTCTGCTTCTTGGACTTGTGTGTCTTCTTGTGTTGTTTGCCCTTCATGCAAGGTAGACACTTATCCTCGAACTGAAAACTTTTCATGGGCACACCCTGCACCAGTCCATGCTTCGTAATGTAATTCATCTTCCTCAGGTGCAGGTGAGCCATGCGTCTGTGCCATAGTACGGACTCCGTCTCTGAAGCTTTTGATAGTAAGCAGATCGGACCCATCGAAGTATCTGGCTTGTTCATATCAAGCATGTACAAGTCATTCTTCCTTGGCGCCCGCATCAATATCCAATCTTCAGGTATTTTGAATCCAGGCTTTAGCACTAACGCCTCAGTGTCAGTAAATAACACTGAGTTCTTCTTATCACAGATTTGAGAGACACTTATGAGATTATGAACCAGTTTATCAACGTGATAAACTTGATCCAAAGTAATCGTCCCATTAGTGACTTTTCCAGTTCCAGTGATATTTCCACCTTTGTTACCCGCGAATGATACGAATCCCCTATTACCCCCTTGAAGTCTGTGAGAAGACTCCTTTCCCCCGTCATGTGCCTGGAGCAACCACTGTCGATGAACCACTTGTTGTTTGGACCGGTAGCTATCTCCTGCACATGAAAGAAAAGAGGTTAGTTATCACGGGGAACCCAAGCCATGACTGACTTGGTAATACCATTCTCGTCCACATACGTGAACTCTTTCAAGTACCCATCTCGCCTTTCAGGTGACTTGGGCCTTTGAACTGAATTCTGTTGTGGTGCCGAGTGATTTAGATTCACTCTTTGCCTTTGAGTAGGCATTTGGTGTGGTGCTCTAGAATAACTCTTATTATACTGCATTTCAGACTGTGATCCCTGAGCTCTTACCGGAACATAATGTCTAACGGGAGTATGTGACCTAACTGGAGTGTGTGACCTGCTAGGTGTGGTGCTCCTATAGACTTGTTGAGGTGCTGACCTAGATTGATTAATGACACGATTCGGTGAATTTTTCCTAACCACTTCTTTTGGTCCAACCTTAACCGGTGTTTTGTTTCACAACAGGTTTTGGTGCGGCCTGCACAGTTTTCTCGGTACTCTGAGAACTACTCGTGCTCGCCACACTTGTCGAGGGCTTAACAGGTGTTGGGTTCACTGTCTTAGGGGTAACATCTGCTTTCCTATTTGGACAGTGAGAAGCAACATGCCCTTTCTCGTGACATCTAAAGCAAGACATCTTATCCATGGACTTTTTGGTTGGTCCCTTAGATCTAGGTGTCTCACTAGTGTCTACTTCCTTTGGTACATCTACAGTGGCTGTCTCTTCGACCTGGTCAGCCCATGAAATTTTCTGTTTTCCTGCAGGTGTTTCACTGGAGGAAGACACAAATTTCACTTTCTTGACCTTGACAGTAGAGTCATCCACCTTAGGTGTATTTTCAACTGTAGGCTCAGGTGTCGGTTCAGGTAGGTCCTCTAAAACTACTGACTTGTCAGTTTTCTCCTGAGGCTGAGGCACATAGTTCGCATTGAATGGTGGAGGAATTTCGTGAAAACCTAGACCTACAGGCTTCTTAGACTGTCTTTGGGCATCTAAGACTTTTCCTAGGTTTAGGCTCGAATTCCTAAACTTTTCCAGCTTGCTATTTGCCTCTGCTACCTTAACTTTGGTCTCGGCTAGCTCTATGTCCTTATCTTTCAGACTTTTGGTCAAGGCCTCTACGTGCTCATACATAAGCTCTATCCTAACACACTGCTCACTTAGTTTGTCTTTTAGAACGATTACGTCTTGAGCATCAGCCTTAAGCTTTTCTTTTAAATCTTGCTTTATATCATTTAGGCTAGCGTTTTCAATTTTTAAATTTTCATTTTGAGCAGAGATGGTTTTGTGTGATTCTAAGACTAGATTTAACCTATCATTAGAAGTAGCACACAAAGCACATAATTCTGAAAATAGAGAATAAGAAAGACTAACCTTAGAGTTATCAGATTCGACGTTGGCCATCTGAGCAGCAAACTCCAGCACGGTCTGATCATTCGCCTTCTCTACCCACATCGGACTGCTGTCCCGTGTGGTCTGCTCGTCTTCTTCACAACTATTCTCCGTAACTTCAGCCATGAAAGCTCTAGCATTTGACTCAGGATGTGAACTCCAGTCATAGGTACCATCTAGCTGTCTGTCAGAAGTGACATTGGATAGTAGACCCGCTAGATTGGCTTGACCAGATGAGGAACTCCGAAGGTATCTTTGTTGGGACTGATTTTGGTATTGTCCTTGATGCTGACTCTGTCCTTGGTATGTCTCTACCTTCGGTCTTTGACACTCCCTGGCGAAGTGTCCCAATCCCTGACAGTTGTAGCATTTGACCTTAGACTTATCAAATCCTATCCCTTTGTTGTTCATTTGTAGATTCCTCCCAGTTCTCTTAATGAATCTTTTAACCCTCTGGGTCACCATGGCCAGTTGCCATTTAAGATCCATTTCCTCTAAGTCATCAGGGTCGACCTGATCGTAATCTTCATCCCATAGAGCTGGGTCATTGATTTTCCCTTGAACACAATTTCCATAAGCTGCCACAAAGGAAGCAAGCAGATTCAAATGTTCTTCTGCGGACTTTGCGCTCATCGGCATCTTCGAATAGCTCTGACTTGTCGGTGCCTGTTGGACTTGAGGTTGCGGTTCTTCCGATCTTCCTAACCCTAAGAACGCGCAATTCAGTGAGTCTTCGGACTCTGGTGGCGATGACGTTTCTCCGGTGAAAAACGCTGTAGCACTCTTCGGTTCAGCTGTCACTGATGATTTAGATGTCTTTCCAAAATACATAGCCGGATTCTGGACTTGCTCGTAATCAGTCTCAGCCTTAATCATCTCGAAGTGATATGCCCTCAACGTTCCCACAATATCATCAAGTGATTGAGCATAATACTTGTCCTCATTAAGCTTAATCATTGCCACGTACATAGCCCATTTGGCTGGTAGGGCATCAAGAAGCTTGTTGTTCTTGTCTGTGTCCGAATACTCAATGCCATGACTTTCAAGTTCCGTTATCAGATGATAGAACCTTGTGATAATATCATCCAACTGTTCATCCTTAATTGCCTTGAAAATCGCAAACTGTTGAGTCAAGAGCTCTGTACGCTTTCTACGCACCCGAGGATTACCTTCACACCTTTTCTGGAGAGACTCCCAAAGTTCCTTCGACGTCCTTTGAGTCCGAAATGTGTGCAAGATATCTTGAGGTAAAGCCATACGGATAATGGAGAAAGCCTTGTTTTCAGCTTCAAATAGTTTCTTGTCATCCTCTTTCATCATCTGATATGACAAGACCTTTTGACGGCCTTCAACTTCAGATACTGGCGGAATGTACCCTTCATCTATGCACACCCACATGCGCATATCGTTGAATCGTACAAAATCCGTAAATCTGTCCTTCCACCAGTAATAATCCTCAACTTTCATCAGCTTTGGCGGTGCATTTGCCTTCCCAACTTCGTGATCCATCTCAAGGAATTTCTGAAGGTTTGACATCTTTTCTGAAAGAAATTGAATTTGAACTTAATTAATTTAATCCGAAACTGATTTAGACTAACTTATTCGAATCTAGATAGATTCGAAACTAATTAATATTAAATCTGTTGAGATTAAATTCGATTAAGTCTTAGAAGTCAATTAGATTCGAAATTATGTCAGATTCGAAGAACTCCTTAGATTCGAAGTTATGTCAGATTCGAAGAACTCCTTAGATTCGAAGATCCTTAGAATCGAAGGCACAGCAGAGTCGAATGTCAGCAGATTCGAAGCACAGAATCGAAACAGTAACAAACTCGAAACAAACTCGAAACAATATAGACTCGAGATCCAATTCGAATGAAGTAACAGATTCGAAACAAGGTAGACTCGAAACTCTCTGAAATTGACTCGAAAGGAGCGTATTGAGGTTAGACTCGAGACTAAAGTAAAACCCTAATTACCCCTATAGAATCGAGCGCCGCAAACTCGAAAAACGGCTAACACGTTGATTTTTTGACGTTTTACAGATTAAACCACTATTTTCAAACGAAAAATAATGATTTCGACCAAAAACGTGAAAAACAACAAAGTGTTTCCCGAATATGAATTTGCTAAGCTCAAAAACACGTTTTTGAGAGCAAAACCGTCCAACTAGCGTCAAGAAACCTAGAATGTATCTGATGAACACGAAGAACACCAAGAACACTCCCTAGGCTCTGATACCACTTGTAAGGTCTACGACTGCAAGATCTATCTAGACGCGGATCCGTGAACGAGTGCGGAATCCTCGTTGACGGTTAGACGGACAACTCTCAACCAACGGAAACACGGAGACTATTAGACGCTGAACGAACGACACACGAACGATCCTACGTACTAATTCTCTCCGAAACGGCACTCACCTAGCTGATAAACTCGAGATCGCCTCTTGCTTAATTCCTCACGAATTCTGCAAAAAGTCTTCTAATCATTCGAGTCTATCCCTAATTATAGACCCTGATTCGAATCTGATGTGGGTCAGACTCGAATCTGGCCCAAGGCCCATTCGAGTCTGTCCAACATGACAGTCTCGAATCTATCCTATATTCGAATCTAAGGTCTCATTCGAATCTATCACAGATTCGAATGTATCCTCTTATGCAATTCGAATCTAGCCTTTGACATATACAACTAAGTGTTTGAAACTTATGATATTACCTTATGACTGATTTTATCTTTGAGCTTTATGTTTGAACTTCTTGTAATACGTTACATCAAGTTCAAACATACAAACACTGATAAACATCAATCATACATAATATATATATGCCAAACATATGCTAAATCACAATGTAAGACAACTTAGACTGCTATCGTCACACGGGATGTACCAACAAAATTCGAATATAAAGACAAATTCGAACAGTAAATTCGAACAACAAATTCGAAGCACTCATTCGAGTTTAATAACTTATTCGAGTTTAGTGACAAACTCGAATCTATCCAAGAACAAACTCGAATGTGTCGGTCATTTGGATCCCAATATTCCAAGATGTTAACCTTTTTAGACGTAGAAAATCACATCTATGAGCCCTAATAGGTTCTAATCAAAGATATTTATTATCAATTTGACTTTTCACCGGTTCAAAGTTTGGAATTTGGACATGTAAACTTTCCACCAATAAAACTTCAAAATCCGTTAAATTTTGGCTCAAATGGAGTCTAAAACCACTTAAATCTCGTACAATACTATTGATTATACCTAGATTTGTTTGTAATCTCGAACACAAATGGACAAAAGTTGACCAATAGTGTGAAACTCGAAAATCGGCAAACTCGAAGGTAAACTCGAAAAGCTCTGATAAACTCGAAGGGTTAAAATCGAAGGTAAGTGATTTATGACCATCACGGTTGACCTATTTATACCAACAACCTTCGAGTCTGTGACCTTACTCGAGTTTACTAGCAATTTCGAAGCCCTGCCAAATTCGAATGTATATTCGAATTTTGCTTGGATTCGAATTTAACTTTGAAAAGCTTTGACAATTTCGAAAATCTTTGAAATACAATCAACTTTTTCAACTTTTTCAACCAATTCGAGTAACGGAATAAACTATGCCAAAAATATTAGCCTAAGCACCAGATTATTTTATTCAATGGGAATGCACCCTCAGTAAATTTTGACCTTTTTCCTAAGTAAAAATAAAATAAAAATAAAATAAAAAATAAATTAAATTAAAATAAATTAAAGTTAAAATTGTGAACAAAAATTAAACTTAGACTAAACTACATTACTTAAAATTTACAACCTATAATATAACAGAATATTTTTGACAAGTATAATCAAAGAAAGGTTCAATCAGATAGCGGTGTCAAATACGCACTTTCAGTATTTAAACTTTCACACTTAGGAATTTTTGATTCCTTTGTTTGTTTGTCGTGACATACATTTCCAGCCGATTGTTGGTATTATTTTCCCTTTAAACATGTTACATTTCAGAATATCCCTTGGCCTTTTCATTTTTCATGAAATTATCTTACGTGACTCATACCTAGACATACTTTTATGATCAAGGCATACACACAATGATTTTAACTTTTTGGTATTGCAAACTTTCTTTAAAAGGCAAACATCGGACACAGGTCTGTATTTACATACAACAAAGTGTCTTAGTTTGTCTTAAGGTTTATTTTTAAAGCTAGCAAGACAGCGGTGACAGGTCTGTACCGACGTACAACAAAGCGACTTATCTTGCTAACTCGAATCAAAATAGAGTCAACAGGTCTGTACTTACGTACAACAGAGTTACTTGATTTGACTCTCGACTCAGTAAAATTTTTCTATTCTTTCCATTTTAAGATGTATCTGATATTGCTATACAACCCCAGAAAGTTTGCATACCTCATTTATAATCAATGTCTGTATGTCTTTAACATAAAAAATTAAGACTGATTGGTCATACATCTAAGTTAGTGACACGTTTGACTTTTTGTTGAATATTTTATTAGCCTTGAGACTCCCTATATCTATTATGCCTACCAACATATCTAACTAGATAATGTATTACACTTAGAATTTTAGGTGCATTATGTGTGAAAGCTAAATATTTAGAGATTGTAAAGACTGTGCTAATTTTTGTCACTTTGAACCTATGCATCTAAGACTTTAACTCTTTTTCTGATATTCTCTTTTTTTTTAATTTTTTTTAATGGTTTTCTCTCTTTTTTCTTTTGTTTGTCATAAGTAAAAGTAAGAAAATATAATAGCCTACTAACTTACTATAAAAGGAAACTATCCTAAGTTACCACACTTACTATAAAAAGAAAGAAAGACTACTGCTATAAAAAAAGGAATAAAACTCTACTAAGGTCAATTCACTCTGGATTACGCATTCCATTTAGTTGAATCAAATACTCAAAACGTGACTTATCAAAATCTTTGGTAAATAAATCAGCATTATTATCATCCGTTGCCACTTTTACCTGCTTGATTAAGTTTTTTTCAGCACAATGACGTATAAAATGATGTCTTATGTCTATGTGCTTTGTTTTATTATGTTTAACTGGATTATTAGTTATGGCAATTGTAGACTGGTTATCTATCCTAATAGGAGCATGAGTGTAAGTCAAACCGTAATCCCGCAATTGTTGTTGTATCCACAGAACCTGTGAACAGCAACTACCAGCAGCAACATATTCGGCCTCGCACGTTGACACTGCTACCGAAGTCTGTTTCTTGCATTGCCAGGAAACAAGTCTCCCTCCTAGGAACTGACAACCTCCAGTTGTTGACTTGCGCGTCAAGCTGCATCCTCCGTAGTCTGAATCCGTGAACGCCTCCAATTCCAGATCGCCCTCCGCGTGATACCAAAGTCTCAGCTTCGGTTTCGACTTGAGGTATCGTAGAATCCGCTTCACAGCTTTCATGTGCATGTCTTTCGGATTAGCTTGAAACCTTGCACAAATACAAACAGCAAACATAATATCAGGTCTAGAAGCAGTTAAATACATAAGTGACCCAAATATGGCCCGATGTAACGTCGGATCCACATCGGTATCACTTTCAGTACCCGGTCCGAGATTGTGATTCATTTGAATCGGCGTGCTGAAATGAGCTGTCAGTTTTGTCCCCTCCATCCTGAAGCGCTCTAATATGTCGTAGACATACTTCATCTGATGGATAAACATGCCCTCCTTCTTTTGGTCAACTTGCAAACCCAGAAAGAAGTTCAACTCATCCATTGCACTCATCTCGAACTTTGACTTCATCACCTTTTCAAAATCCTTGCACATTTGCTCGTCTTATAATCCAAAGTTGATATCATCGACGTATACTTGTACCAAGATGAAATGTTCTCCCTTTCGCTTTACGAACAGTGTACTGTCTATTCTTCCTCTTTCAAACCCATTTTCTAATAGATGGTTGGATAGAGTCTCGTACCACGCTGTTGGTACTTGATGCAATCCATACAGAGCCTTATCTAATCGATATACTCAGTGCAGATACTTCGGATCTGTAAAACCGGGCGGCTGTTCTACATACACCAGTTCCTTCACTTGCCCATAGAGGAAAGAACTCTAAACGTCTAGCTGATAAAACTTAAAGCCCTTGAAGGAAGCAAAAGCCAGAAACAAACGAATTGCTTCCAACCATGCTACTGGCACGAACACCTCATTGTAATCAATTCCCTCCTCTTGGTTGAAACCCTTTACAACTAACCTTGCCTTGTTGCGAGTGACTATACCTCGATCGTCTCTTTTGCACTTAAAAACCCATTTGGTTCCTATTGCTATTCCCCCTCGAGGTAGTGGAACTAACTCCCACACTTCTAGTTTCCCAAATTGAGAGAGTTCTTCCCGCATCGCTTCAACCCAAGAGTTATCTTCTAGTGCCATTTGCACATTTTTTGGCTCTACTTGCGAGATGAAACAAGAATAGAGGCAGGTATGAAAGGCCTCGGAGTCGTTTATCATCGACAACAACACAGTGTTGTTATTTAAACTACTCCTAGTCCGCACACCCGCATTAGGATTTCCTATGATGCTTTCTATAGGATGGTTTTTGTTGATCCTAGATGTGTCTATCTCGTCAACTCTCAAATTATCTCCTAAATTTGATCCTATTTCACCTAACGGGGGAACGGCCTCAGATTCCACATTTCCTTCCTCGTGGACAGTTTCCTCAGAGTTGGAAATTGTTGTCTGAGTCTGATTCTCATTTGTAGGTGCTTCTGAATCTGTGACTTCTGGAGATCCATCTTCAGTTGAAGTAGGCTCGGATGTTGATTGAAATGTGGTCCTCGGAAAGCTATGACCCTCGTCATTCAGATTCAGCGTCGCCATATCCTTTTCGATGGTACCTGCATTTTCATCCAAAGGAATGTTAAATGACTCAAACAGTTTGTCATAGTCAAATATCCATTCCGGACCTGTTTAGGGTTCATGTGTATAACTTGTGAATTCAATGTTATACACAATCTCTACTGTACCATTTGTTTTGTTAAAAACTCGTTTGTTTGGTGAGTTCGGCACATAATCTAGGAAGTATCCTTCGTCAGCCTTTTCACCAAACTTAGGTTGATGTTTTGTTCGCAATAAAGTACATGGTACCACAAAAGGTTCGAAGCCAGTTAAATTAGGTGTCCGTTTATTCAAAATTTCATAACAGGTTTTGTTCAAAGATTTGACAGTAAGGACCCAGTTTAAAATATGGCATGCGGTATTCACTGCCTCCCCCCAAAACATGGTAGGAAGCTTTGAATCCGAAAGCACGGTCCTTGCTGCCTCAATCAATATCCTGTTCTTTCGTTCGGCCACCCCATTTTGTTGTGGCTCATAGGGTGCACCAAATTGATGCACTATGCCCTTTGATAGTCAATATACACCAAATATAGAGTTTTTAAACTCTGTTCCATTATCACTACGAAGTCGTTTAACCCTTGTTCCATAGGAATTCTCCACTTGGTCTAAGAACCCGATGAGCTTGGAAGCCGTCTCGTCCTTTGTACCTAGAAAGAAAACCAAAGAAAAGCGTGAGTAATCGTCAGTAATAACTAAACAGTACCAACTACCACCTATACTCCTTTTGTTGATTGGGCCGAAGAGGTCCATATGCAACAAATCGAATGTGGCAGTAATGGAGTTCTGAGTCTTGGATTTGTGCGTCTTCTTATGTTGTTTGCCCTTCTTGCATGGTAGAGACTTATCCTCGAACTGAAAACTCTTCATAGGCACACCTTGCACTAACCCATGTTTCGTAATATAATTCATCTTTATCAGGTGCAAGTGTGCCATGCGTCTGTGCCACAAAACCGACTCAGTTTCTGAAGCTTTAGATAACAAACAGATTGGTCCCATTGAAGATTCAGGCTTATTCATGTCGAGCATGTACAAGTCATTCTTTCTTGGAGCCCTCATCAATATCCACTCTTCAGGTAACTTGAACCCTGGTTTTAGCACCAACGCCTCAGTATCAGTGAACAACACTGAATTCTTCTTATCACAGATTTGAGAGACACTAATAAGATTATGAACCAGTTTATCAACGTGATAAACTTGATCCAATTTGATCATCCCATTAGTGACTACTCCAGTACCCGTGATGTTTCCTCCCTTATTGCCCGCGAATGATACAAATCCCCTGTTCCCTCCCTTGAAGTCTGTAAGTAGACTTCTTTCCCATGTCATGTGCCTGGAGCACCCACTGTCGATGAACCATTTGTTGTTTAGACCTGTGGTTATCTCCTGCACATGATAGAAGATAGGTTAGCTATCACGGGGAACCCAAGCCATAACTGACTTGGTAATACCATTCTCGTCCACATACTAAAACTCTTTCAAATACCCATCTCTCCTTTCAGGTGATTTGGGTCTTTGAACTGGAGTTTGTTGTGGTGCCGAATTATTTAAATTCACTTTTTGCCTTTGTGTAGGCATTTGTTGTGGAGCTCTTGAATAATTACGATTATAATGCATTTCAGATTGATATCCCTGAGCTCTACTCGGTGTGTGATGTCTAACAGGAGTGTGTGACCTAACCGGAGTGTAAGCTTTGCTAGGTGTTGTGTTCCTATGTTGTTGTTGTGGTTCAGACCTAGATTGATTAATGACTCGATTTGGTGAATTAGTCCTAATCACTTCTTTTGGTCCACCTTTTACCAGTATTTGTTTCACAGCAATTTTTGGTGTAGCTTGCACAGTTTTCTCGGTACTCTGAGAACTACTAGTGCTCGCAACACTTGTAGAAGGCTTAACATGTTCTGGCTTTCCTGTCTTAGGTGTATTGTCTACTTTCCTATACGGACAGCTAGAAGCAACGTGCCCCCTTTCATGACATCTAAAGCAAGACATTTTGTCAATTGACTTTTTGTGTGTGCCCTTTGACTTAGGTGTCTCACTAGTGTCTGGTTCTTTTGGTGCATCTATAGTGACTGGTTCATCGTCCTGATCATTAAAGTCAATTTTGTGTTTTCCTACAGGTGTATCACTAGCAGGATGACACAAATTTAACTTTCTTAATCTTAAAATTGGTATCAGTCACCTTAGGCACATTTTCCTTTACAAGTTCAGACACTGGTTCAGGTATTTCCTCTAAGTCTACTGATTTCGCAGTGTTTTCCTGAGGTTGAGGGACATAGTTGTCATTGAATGGTGGAGGACTCTCATGATATCCTAGACCTACCGGCTTTTTAGATTGTCGTTGTGCATCTAAAATTTTCCCTAGGTTAAGAGATGAGTTCCTAAACTTTTCAAGTTTACTATTTGCCTCAGCTACCTTCACCTTAGACTCAGCTAGCTCTATGTCTCTAGTTTTCAGCTCCTTGGTTAATGCCTCAACATGTTCATACATAAGTTCTAACCTAACACACTGTTCGCTCAGTTTGTCCTTTAGAACTATAACATCCTGCGCATCAGCCTTAAGCTTATCCCTAAGATCTTGCTTTATATCCATCAGGCTAGCATTATCTGTTTTTTAATGTTTCATTTTGAGCAGATATGGTTTGTTGTGATTCTAGTACTAAATTTAACATATCGTTAGAAGTAGCACATAAAACACACAATTCATGGAAAAGAGAAAAGAGCAGACTTACCTTTGTATGATCTGATTCCACGTTGGCCATCTGAGCGGCAAACTCCAAAATCGTCTGATCATCTGACTTCTCCACCCACATTGGACTTCTTTCAGCGCGACTGCTGTCCCCTGTGTTCTGCTCTGCCCCATCACATCCAGTGTCAGTCACTTCAGCCATAAAGGCTCTAGCATTCGTTTCTGGATGTGTACTCCAGTCATAAGTACCGTCTAGCTGTCTGTCTGATGTGACATTAGATAACAGACCAGCTATATTATCTTGACTGGTTGAAGTACCCGGAAGATATCGCTGTTGTGATTGGTTCTGATACTGTCCCTGATTCTGATTCTGTCCTTGGTAATTCTCTACCTTCGGTCTCTGACACTCTCTAGCGAAATCTCCTAACCCTTGACAGTTGTAGCATTTTACCTTGAACTTATCGAAGCCAATCCTGTTGTTACTCATATTCAGATTTCTTCCAGTCCGTTTGATGAACCTCTTAACCCGTTGAGTTACCATGGCCAGTTGCCATTGAAGATCCATCTCTTCAAGGTCATCAGGATCTACCTTATCGTAATCCTCATCCCAGAGAGCAGGATCGTTGATTTTGCCCTGAACGCAATTTCCGTATGCGGCCACGAATGAAGCCAACAGATTAAGATGGTCTTCAGCCGATTTAGCGCTCATAGGCATCTTAGAATATCCCTGAGATGTAGATGCCGATGTAGCCTGATGCTGCTGTTCTTCTGGTCTACTAAAGCCTAAGAAGTCCCTACTTTGTGTGTCCTCTGGCTCAGCTGGTGACGATGTTTCTCCCGAGAAGAAGGCTGTAGCTATCTTCATTTCAGCGGCCACTTAAGGTTTTGATTTTCCAAAATACATTGCTGGATTTTGAACTTGTTCATAATCCGTTTCTACCTTCAGTAACTCAAAATGATACACCCTCAGCGTTCCACCACATTCTCTAGAGTCAGAGTATAGTATTTATCCTCATCATGCCTAATCAAGGCCACGTACATCGCCCATTTGGCCGGTAACGCATCCAGAAGCTTATTATTCTTCTCAGTGTCACTATAATCAATATCATGACTGTCTAACTCAGTCAGCCGATGATAGAAACGTGTGATAGTATCATCCAGCTTTTCATCCTTTAATGCTTTGAAGATCTCAAACTGTTGCTTGAGCATCTCCATACGTTTCCTTCTAACCCTCGGGTTACCCTCACACCTTTTTTCCAAAGCCTCCCACAACTCTTTCACTGTCTTCTAATTTCTAAAAGTGTGTAATATATCCTGAGGTAACGCCATTCTTATGATAGCGTATGCACGGTTCTCTGCTTCAAACAGCTTTTTGTCTTCATCCTTCATTTTAGAATAAGGAACAACCTTTTGTCGTCCTTCTACCTCAGCTGTTGGTGGAATGTATCCTTCGTCAATACAAATCCACATGAGCATATCATTAAAGCGCGTGAAGTCGGCAAACCGATCCTTCCACCAATAATAATCTTCAAGTTTCATCAACTTTGGCGGAGTATTTGCTTTACCGACCTCGTGATCCATCTCCAGAAACCGTTGTAGACTTGTCATTGTTTCAAAGATAATTGAATTTTAACTTAATTAATTTAATTCGAAATTAATTTAAATTGATTCTCTCGAATTTAGGTAAATTCGAATCTAATTAAATTTAAACCTATTTGGGATTAAATGCGAGTTAAGTTCTTTGATTCAATTAAATTCGAAATTAATGAGAAATTCAAATGTCTCTAAAGTCGAATGTCCAGGTAAAGTCGAAGAGTACGCAAACTCGAAACCCAGATAATCTCGAATCCCCCCTATTCGACTTTAGTGCAAAGTCGAAGCCTATAGTAAATTCGAAATGTCCAAACTCGAAACCACTTTTTAGGAAACTCGAAAGGAGCGTATTTTGGTCAAACTCGAGAATGAGCAAAACCCTAATTTCTCCTTAGCAAAATCTAGCGCCGCAAATTCGAGAAACGGCTAATACCTCGAGTTTTTCACGTTTTTCAGATTAAATCAATATTTTTAGTAGGAAAAATGCTGATTTTGATCAAAAATGTAAACTACAACAAAGTATTTCCCGGATTGCAATTTGAGAAGCTCGAAAAACCCAAAAAAAAAAACACGTGAGATTAACCATCCAAAATCGTCAAGAAACCTAGGATGTATCTTTATGAACCCTAAGAACACGAAGAACACCCCGTTGGCTCTGATACCACTTGTAAGGTCTTGCAACTCCAGATCTATCTAGACGCGACACACACTAACGAGTGCGGAATCCTCGTTAGTGGCTTGACATATATACCACTCACACGGAACACGGAGACTACCACAACGCTGTACGATCGACGACGAACGAACCTACGTGATGATTCTCTCCGAACTAACACACAATCAGCTGATAAACTCGAGATCGCCTTTTGCTAATTACTCACCCGAATTCTGCAAAAGCCCCTTAATGATTCCAGTGAACCCCTAATTATAGTGGTGTATTCGAGTTTGTCATTGGACAAACACGAATCCAGGCCCAAGGCCCATTCGAGTTTGTCTACATGACACATTCGAATTTACCTCCTATATCAAATTCGAATTTATCCCCTATTCGAATTTCACATGACCAACTTCTATTTGTGTATATGATTTAACTTATGTTTGAAATAATCTTTGGATTTTATATTTGAACTTCTTGTAATACATTACATCAAGTTCAAACATACAATTAATAACTTTCAAACACATATAAACACATATATCAAACACTAGTTAGTATTCAATACTTTGTAACATGACTTAGACAAAATGCTAATACGACTTAGACTGTTATCGTCTCACAGAGTGTACCAACAAAACATAAGATAAAACATAAGTTCAAACATAAGTTTGAATCAGGTTCGACTTTAGGTATAAATTTGAATTTTTCTAGGAGGACAAGTTCGAATTAGGCCTTGGGCCAGATTTGAATTTGTCCTAGACAAACTCGAATATGTCAGTATAATTAAGGGTTAATTCGATTAATTATCAGACTTTTGCAGAATTAGTCAGACGATTAGCAGAAGGCGATCTCGAACTTGAGTTGAATCAGAGAGTTTCGGTAGGAGAGAATCATTGTGTAGGGGTTCTAAGTTGTTCGTCTATCACCGTGGTAGTCTCCATGTTTTGGTGTGCGTGATATTTCCGTCAAGCCACTAACGAGGATGCCGCACTCGTTGGAAGGAGTCGCGTCAAGATAGACTCGTAAAGTTTAGACCTTACAAGTGGTATCAGAGTCATTGGGTGTTCGTGGTGTTCTTCGTGTTCACTAGAAACATCTGTGGTTTCTTGACGTTTTAGACGGTTAAAATCACAATTTTAGAGGATTTTCGAGTTTATCAAGTAAGATATCGGCAAATAATTTGCATTAGTTCAAGTTTTTGGTCGGAATCAATATTTTTAGCCTTAAAAATATTGGTTTAATTTGAAACCTTGATCAAAATCGAATTATTAGTCCTTTTTCAAACTTGCGGCGCTCGAGTTTATCACGGGGGTATTAGGGTTTACTCAAATTTCGAGTTTGTCAGTCAAATACGCTCCTTTCGAAGTCCCTTAGGGTTTGATTCGAGTTTGGCCAATTCGAATTTGCTCAGATTTCGAGTTTACTCTATATTCGAATTTAAGGATTTCGAGTTTATTAAAACCTTCGAATTTATCATATATTTCGAATTTAGTTGGACTTCAAACTTAATTTCGATTTTAATTCCAAACAAGTTAAAAATTAATTAAATTCGAATTTACTCAGATTCGAAAGTGTTAATTTAAATTAATTTCGAAATAAATTAATTAAGTTTGAATTCAAAATTTTTTGAAACAATGAGAAGTCTACAAAGGTTTATTGAGATGGACCACGAGGTCAGCAAAGCAAATTCTCCACCAAATTTGATGAAATTGGAGGATTACTGATGGTGGAAGGAAAGGTTCGCCGACTTCACTAGATTTAATGATATGCGGATATGGATTTGTATAGAGGAGGGATACATTCCACCTACGGCAGAGGTTGAAGGATGACAAAGAGTCTTGTCATATTCAAAGATGAAGGATGATGATAAGAAGCTTTATGAGGCCGAGAACCGGGCATTCGCTATCATTAGAATGGCTTTACCTCAGGAGATCTTACACACTTTCCGCAATCAAAAAACAGCAAAAGAGCTGTGGGATGCTTTGGAAAAAAGGTGTGAAGGTAATCCGAGGGTCAGGAAAAATAGAATGGAAATGCTCACGCAACAGTTCGCGATTTCCAAAGCTTTGAAAAATGAAAAGCTGGATGAGACCATTACTCGATTCTATCACCTGCTGACTGAGTTAGACAACCACGATGTGGAGTATAGTGAGACAGAGAAGATTGTGAAAATTCTGGATGCTTTACCAGCCAAATGGGAGATTTATGTGGCGCTAATAAAGCATGATGAAGACAAGTTCTATACTCTAACTCTAGAAAATGTCATAGGAACGCTGAGGGCCTATCACTTCGAATTGCTCAAGAAGGAAAGGGATTATGAACAAGTACAGGATCTAGACATGTACTGTGGGAAGTCCAAATCTTCAGGGGCAACTGACGTGAAGACGGCTACAACATTTTTTTCTGGAGAAACATCGACTCCGGTTGAATCAGAAGACTCAGTGAGCCGGGCTTTCTTAGGGTTTTCTAGACCAGAAGAAAAGCAAACATCGACTACATCTACATCTTAAGAAAAGCAAACATCGACTACGGCTACAACATTCTTTACGGGTGAAACATCGACTCCGATTGAAGTAAATGACTCAGGGGAGCCGGGCTTTCTTAGGGTTCTCTAGAATGGAAGACAAGCCAACTCAGTCTGCATCAACATCTCAAGGATACTCAAAGATGCCGATGAGCGCAAAATCAGCTGAAGACCATCTAAATCTGTTGGCTTCATTTGTGGTCGCCTATGGCAATTGCGTTCAAGGGAAAATCAACGATCCTGCGCTTTGGGATGAGGATTATGATCAGGTAGATCCTGATGATCTAGAGGAAATGGATCTGCAATGGCAACTGGCCATGGTCACTCAGCGAGTCAAGAGATTCATCAAGAGAACGTGCAAAAAGCTCAATGTCAGTAACAATAAGATTGGGTTTGCTAAATCCAAAGTTAAGTGTTACAACTGCCAAGGGTTAGGACACTTCACTAGAGAGTGTCAAAGACCGAAAGTATAGAACTACCAGAACCGGTATCAGAATCAATCTCAAGGGAGATATCTGCCGGGTAGTTCAAGCAGTCAGGCCAATATAGCTGGTCTGTTAACCAATGTCACATCTGACAGACAGCTCCATGGAACATATGACTGGAGTACACATCCAGAGTCGAACGCTAGAGCCTTTATAGTTGAAGTAACCGAGACTGGAAGTGTTGGAGCAGAGGAAACGACAGGGGACAACAATCAGAATGATATCAGTCCTATGTTGGTAGAAAAGTCAGAAGATCAGACGATTGTGGAGTTCGTTGCACAGATGGCCAATGTGGAATCTGATCACGCCAAGGTAATTCTGAATTTCTCTATTTTCCGTGATTTATGTGCTTTGTGTGCTACGTCTAACGATAGATTAAACTTAGTTCTAGAATCACATCAAACTATAACTGCTCAGTATGAATCCTTAAAATCAGACAACGCTAGCCTCTAAGATATAAAGGAAGACCTTAGAAATAAGCTTAAGGCAGATGCACAAGATATCATAGTTCTAAAAGACAAACTGAGTGAGCAGTGTGTTAGATTAGAACTAATGTATGAGCATGTTGAGGCATTGACCAAAGATCTTAAGACCAAAGAAGTAGAGCTAGCTGAATCTAAGGTTATGGTAGCTAAGGTAAACAGTAAACTGGAAAAGTTTAGGAACTCATCACTCAACCTAGGGAAGATCTTAGTTGCACAACGTCAGTCTAAGAAACCTGTAGGTCTAGGGTATCATGAGATTCCTCAGCCTTTCAATGATAACTATGTACCTCAACCTCAGGAGAAAACTGAAAAACCAGTTGAATCAGAGGAAGCACCTGAACCTATGTCTGAAATTGTTAAGGATAAGGAAACTAAGGTGACTAGTAATGATGTCAAGATTAAGAAGGTCAAATTTGTGCCATCCTCTAGTGATAAGCCTATAGGACAAGGCAAAATTGACTTTAATGATCAAGAGGAGGAACTAGTAACTATAGTTGAGCCGAAAGAACCAGACACTAGTGAGACACCTAAGTCAAAGGGCACACATAAAAAGTCGATTGACAAAATGTCTTGCTTTAGATGTCATGAAAGGGGACATGTTGCTTCTAGTTGTCCACATAGGAAAGTAGACTCTAAACGTAAAACTGGAAAGCCGGAACAACATAAACCTTCTACAAGTGTTGCAAGCACAAGTTGTTCTCATAACACCGAGAAAACTATGCCAGCCACACCAAAATCTGCTGTGAAACGAATACCTGTATCAGCTCGACCCAAAGAAGTGATTAGGACAAATTCACCAAATAATGTCATTAATCAATCAGGTCAGGACCGCAACAAAGTTATAAGAGTACTACACCTAGCAGAGCTTACACTCTGGTTAGGTCACATACTCCTGTAAGACATCAAACACTAGGTAGAGCTCAGGGATATAAATCGGAAATTCCTTATAATCGAAACTATTCAAGAGCTCCACAACAAATGCCAACACAAAGGCCGAGAGTGAACATAAATCACTCTGCACTACAACAGGCTCAAAATAAAAAACCCATGTAACCTGAAAGGAGAGATGGGTATTTGAAAGAGTTCAAGTATGTGGACGAGAATGGTATTATCAAGTCAGTCATGGCTTGGGTTCCCCGTGATAACTAACTTCTTTTCTTTCATGTGCATGAGATAACTACACGTGCAAACAACAAGTGGTTCGTCGACAGTGGTTGCTCCAGGCACATGACAGGTGAAAGAAGTCTACTCGCAGACTTCAAGGGCGGGAATAGGGGATTTGTATCATTCGCTGGCAATAAAGGAGGAAATATCACCGGTACTGGAGTGGTCACTAATGAGACTATCAAACTGGATCAAGTTTATCACGAACCGGTTCACAATCTCATTAGTGTATCTCAAATTTTTGATAAGAAGAACTCAGTACTTTTCACTGATACTGGGGCGTTAGTGCTGAAGCCGGGATTCAAGGTACCTGAAGAGTGGATACTGATGAGGGCTCCAAGGAAGAATGACATGTACATGCTAGACATGAACAAGCCGGAATCTTCGATGGGACCAATTTGTCTACTATCTAAAGCTTCAGAGACGGAATCAGTTTTATGGCACAGACGCATGGCACACTTGCACCTGAGAAAGATGAAGTACATTACTAAAAATGGATTGGTGCAAGGTGTCCCGATGAAGAGTTTTCAGTTCGAGGACAAGTGTCTACTGTGCAAGAAAGGAAAACAACACAAGAAGGCACACAAGTCCAAGACTCAGAACCCAATAGCTGCCACGTTCGATTTGTTGCATATGGATCTGTTCGGACCTATCAACAAAAGGAGCATAGGTGGTAGTTGGTATTGTTTCGTTATTACTGATGATTACTCACGATTTTCTTGGGTTTTCTTTTTGGGTATAAAGGACAAGACACCTACCAAGCTAATCGGGTTCTTAGACCAAGTGGAAAACTCATACGGAATGTGGGTTAAACAAATCAGGAGTGATAACAGATCGAAATTCAAAAACACGGTTATTGGTGTATATTGCCTATCAAAGGGCATAGTGCATCAATTTAGTGCACCATATGAGCCACAAAAAAATGGGGTGGCAGAACGGAAAAATAGGACTTTGATTTAGGCAGCAAGGACCATGCTCTAGGATTCAAAGCTTCCTACCATGTTTTGGGGGGAGGCAGTGAATACCGTGTGTCATGTTTTAAACAGGGTCCTTACTGTCAAATCATTGAACAAAACCTGTTATGAAGTTTTAAATAAAAGGCCACCAAATTTAACTGGCTTCGAACCATTTGAGGTACCATGTACGTTAATGAAAACAAAACAACAACCTAAGTTTTGTGAAAAGGCTGACGAAGGATATTTCCTAGGTTATGTGCCGAACTCACCAAACAAACGGGTTTTTAACAAATCAAATGGTGCTGTAGAGTGTATAACATTGATGTAACAAGTTATACACATGAACCCCAAACTGGTCCAGAATGGATTTTTGATTATGACAAATTGTTTGAATCATTAAACATTCCTTTGGATGGAAATGCAGGTACAATCGAACAGGACTTGTCGTCATTAAATCTGAATGACGAGGGTCAAATTTTTCCGTGGACCACCTTTCCATCAACATCCGAGCCTACAACAACTGGAGATAGATCTCAAGCAGAAAATGATTCTGAAATTCCTATAAACAAAAATCAGACAACACGCTCTAACTCTGAAGACAGTGTCCATGAGGAAGAAAATGTAGAGTCTGAGGTCGTTCCCCCGTTAGGAGAGATTTGATCAGATTTGGGAGATAATATTAGGGTTGACGAAATAGAAACATCGAGAATTAATAAGGATCATCCAGTTGAGAGTATCATAGGAAATCCTAATGCTGGTGTGAGAACTAGGAGTAGTTTGAATAACAACACAGTGTTTTTGTCGATGATTAATGACTCCGAGGCCTTTCATACTTGCCTCTACTCATGTTTCATTTCGCAAGTAGAGCCGAAGAATGTGCAAATGGCACTAAAAGACAACTCTTGGGTTGAAGCGATGCAGGAAGAACTGTCACAGTTTAGGAAACTTGAAGTGTGGGAGTTAGTTCCGTTACCTCGAGGAGAAGTTGCAATAGGAACCAAGTGGGTTTTTAAGTGCAAGTGAGATGATCGGGGTATAATGACTCGCAACAAAGAAAGGCTTGTGGTAAAGGGTTTCAACCAAGAGGAAGGAATCGATTACAATGAAGTGTTCGCCCCAGTGGGAATGCTTGAAGCAATCCGTTTGTTTCTAGCATTTGCTTCCTTCAAAGGTTTTAAGGTTTATCAACTTGACGTAAAGAGTGCTTTTCTTTATGGGAAGGTGAAGGAACTGGTGTATGTGGAACAGCCGCCCGGGTTTACAGATCAGAAGTATCTAGACAGAGTATATCGGTTAGATAAGGCTTCGTATGGACTACATCAAGCACCAAGGGCGTGGTACGAGACTCTATCTAATCATCTTTTAGACAACGGGTATGAAAGAGGGAGAATAGATGGTACGCTGTTTCTGAAAAGAAAAGGTGAACATTTCATCTTCGTACAAGTGTACGTCGATGATATCATTTTTGGGTCATCAGACGAACAGATGTGCAAAGACTTTGAAAAGGTGATGAAGTCTAAGTTTGAGATGAGTGCTATGGGTGAGTTAAACTTCTTTCTGGGTTTGCAAGTCGAACAGAGGAAGGAGGGCATGTTTATTCATCAGACGAAGTATGTCTACGACATTCTAGAGCGCTTCGGGATGGAATGAACCAAGCTGACGGCTCACTTTAGCACGCCGATTCAAGTGAATCATAATCTCGGACCGGGTACAGAAAGTGATACCGATGTGGCTCCGACGTTATATCGGGCCATGATTGGGTCACTTATGTATTTAAATGCTTCTGGACCTGACATAATGTTTGCTGTATGTATTTGTGCTAGGTTTCAAGCTAATCCAAAAGAGATGCACATTAAAGCTGTGAAGCGGATTCTGAGATACCTCAAGTCGAAACCGAGGCTGGGACTTTGGTATCACGCAGATGGTGATCTGGAATTGGAGGCGTTCACGGATTCAGACTATGGAGGAAGCAACTTGAATCGCAAGTCAACAACCGGAGGTTGTCAATTCCTTGGAGGGAGACTCGTTTCCTGGCAATGCAAGAAACAGACTTCGGTAGTTGTGTCAACGTGCGAGGCCGAATATGTTGCTGCTGGTAGTTGCTGTTCACAGGTTTTGTGGATACAACAACAATTGCGGGATTACGGTTTGACTTATACTCATACTCCTATTAGGATAGATAATCAGTCAACTATTGCAATAACCAATAATCCAATTAATCACAGTAAAACGAAGCACATAGACATAAGACACCACTTCATACGTGATTGTGCTGAAAAGAATTTAATTAAGCTGGTAAAAGTGGCAACGGAAGATAATAATGCTGATTTGTTTACCAAAGCTTTTGATAAGTCACGTTTTGAGTTGTTAGTTCAACTAAACGGAATGCGTAATCCAGAGTAAATTCACCTTAGTAGAATTTATTTCTATTTATAGCAGTAGAATTTCTTTCTTTTTATAGTAAGTTTAGTAGTTTCGAAGAATTTCTTTCCTTTTATAGAAAGTTAGTAGGTTAGTATATTTCCTTACTCTTATTTATGAAAAACAAAAGAAAAAAGAGAGAAAACCTTAAAAAGTTCAAAAAAAAAAGAAGATAATATCAGAAAATGAGTTAAGTCTTAGATACATATGTTCAAAGTGACGAAAATTAGCACAGTCGTTACAATCTCTAAGTCTTAAGCTTTCACACATAATGCACATAAAACTCTAAGTGAGATACATTATCTAGTTTGATGTGTTGGTAGGCATAATACACAAAGGGAGTCTCAAGGCTAATAAAATATTCAAGAAAAGGTAAGACGTGTCACTAACTTAGATGTATGACCAAATGGTCTTAATTTTTATGTTAGAGACATACAGACATTGATTCTAAATTCTAGGGGATGTATAGCAACATCAAATACATCTTAAAGAAAAGAAAAGAATAGAAAAATCATGATACTGATTTGAGAGTCAACACAAGTAACTCTGTTGTACGTAAGTACAGACCTGTTACCACTGGTTTGACTTGAGTTAGCAAGATAAGTCGCTTTGTTGTACGTCGGTACATACCTGTCACCGCTGTCTTGCTAGCTTTAAAATATACTTTAAGACAAACTAAGACACTCTGTTGTATGTAAATACAGAACTGTGTCCGACGTTTGCCTTTTAAAGAAAATTTGCAATACCGAAAAGTTATAATCATTGTGTGTATGCCTTGATCATAAAAGTATGTCTAAGTACGAGTCACGTAAGGAAATTTCTTGATAAATGAAAAGGCCAAGGGATATTCCAAAGTGTAACATGTTTAAAGGGAAAATAATACCAACAATCGTCTAGTAATGTGTGTCACAACAAACAATCAAAGGAATAAAAAATTCCTAAGTGTGATAGTAAGATACTGAAAGTGCGTATTTGACACTGCTATCTGATTGAACCTTTCTTAGACTTTCTCACCAAAAATATTTTGGTAGTATAGGATGTAAATTTAAATTATTGTAGATTAGTTTAAGTTTAAATTTTGTTCAAAATTTTACTTTATTTTACTTTATTTTGTTTTATTTTATTTCATTTTATTTTATTTTATTTTATCTAGGAAAAAGGTCAAAGTTACTAAGGATGCATTTTTAGTTGAATAAACAAACATTCCGTGAAAATCTTGTGCTTAGTGATAAATTTTGCATAGTTTGTTCCGTTACACGAAAAAGTTGAATTTTATTCAATGATTTTCAATATTTTCATTTAAATTGGAATTTAAGACAAAGTCGAATTAACATTCGAATCTGTCAGTAATTTCGAATTTAATGCAAGTTCGAAGGTGGTTAGTATATATAGGTCAACAGTGAATATTCATTGTCACCTACATTCGAGTTTAACCTTCGAGTTTAACCTCTGTGCGATTTCGAACTTAGTATTCGAGTTTATCGATTCTAATCTTTCACTATTTGTCGAAGTTTTGTTCACGTGTGTTCGATTTTACAGCCAAATCTAGGTATAAATATCATTATTATACAAGATTTAGGTAGTTTAGGACTCAATTTGAGCAAAAATCGACCAATTTCGAGGTTTTAAGGGTTTTCAACTTTGTGAGTCAAAATCACAAAGTTTAACCGGTGAAACTTCAAATAAGTTACAAATATCTTCGATTAGAACCTACTAGGACTAGTGAATACTATTTTCTAAGTCTAATATGGTTTAAATCTTGGATTTGTGTTGAAAGTGACCGACTTCGAGTTTGATCATCAGGTTCGAACTTGTCATTAAATTCGAACTTGTCAGCAAACTCGAAATCAAGTCAAATTCGAACATGTCATTCGAGTTTATTATTAATATCGAAATGTTTGAATAAATTTTAACGTCGAACTTGTAGAAAGTCATATGTGTTGGATTTTGAACTTACATAAGTTCAAAATAAGACAAATTTGGATATAATCAAGTTTCATTTTTATTAGTCATGTCTAATATATGTTACTGTTTATTGTGCAGATATGGGGGAAAGATCTTTCTTTCAGAAACATAATATGGTAGTATCGCCAGACTGGGAGCTTCCTCAAGCTCAGGCATTTAGGCCGATGGTGGACTTTTTGGCAAACTCAAGTGTTTGATATGCACTATCGCACAATGTGCAAATCGTACTACCGTCTGTTAGACAGTTTTGGGATCACATGCAAGTCGATTGGACAGTGACGCCGACGATGTTGAGGACAAGGGTTGGCGGGCAGCCATTAGTGTTTTCTGCCGATTTGTTACGTAGAGTGTTGCAGCTTGGAACGGTAGAACAGGAAGCTGGGCCTATTGACTTCACATTGGAAGTAAGGCAAGCAGCCTTTTTAAGTATGGGGTGTGGATTGGATATAGCCAGAGCCTCATATATGAAGAGTGGTCTGATAGACCAATGGAGGTACTTGGCGCATGTCATTATGGTGTGCTTTGCATCTAAGAGGGCCGAATTTGATTATATCGTGTCAAAGATGCAGTCGTCGATGATTGCATTGGTATATAATAAGAGTTTTAGCTTCTCGGAGATGTTCTTCGCTGAGTTCGTGCACCAGATCACGCTCCAGCTCGGGAGAGATTTCTAATGTATCCGCGGTTCGTTATGATGTTGATCCGCCATTTTTTGCCGAACTTGCCGCATCTAGCAGATATTCAGAGTGTGGCAGTAATTGATAAGAGAATTTTTGCAGATTGCCAATCCCATAATGCCCGTCGGCCTGACGTGGTTAAACCACTGGATGCACCTCTTTTTGGTGGCGTGGTAAATCAAGATTTTGAAGCCCCAGAGGGTGAGAATTGGGCTGGTGAACGGCCACAGCCACAGCAAGTACGGCCACAGCAGCAACAACAACAGCAACGCCTTCCAGCACAACCAAGAAGGAGTCCAAGAGCTCAAGATAGATCTACTCAGGCTTCAAGGCCAACCTCCAGCAGGGTACAAGAGTCAATGGAAGCAGGTCCGTCATCGGATGCTGCGGGACATTCTGGTGTGGCACCAATAATTGATCCTCGAGTGGAAACTCTGGAGGAAATCTGGGCTCAATGGACTTAGGCGCAAGAAGAAATTACAGCTGAGCTAGTGGATACGATCTTAGAGCATCCAACTAGTTTTGATGATCTTATGCGCGACATAGATGAATATGAATATCAGCCAGAGGTAGAGGGTCAAGCAGTCACCACCTCTGAGTCGTCATCAGAAGAAGCTGAAGAGATAGAGGTTGAAGCAACAGTAGTAGAGACGGTTGATTCGGCTGTCAGAATAGGCAGATATGGATCCAGAATTGTGGTAAGTGACAGGGAGACAGAAAAGAGAGCATCTAGAGATTTAGTTGAAGATGACTCTGATTTTGAGGCTGAAGATTCTACACCTTTGGTGCCTAGGTAAAGGGCCAAAAGGCACAGGTTTATGCAGGGAGCTTCGTCTGCTTCTGCTTCAGAGCCTGAGATTCCATCCGCTCAACCAGCAATCACACCATCACCAATCACATCTGTTCCATCCACATCATCCACCTACACTGAAAATCAGCGTTTCTCAGAGCTTAGAAGCAAAGTCGACTTCCAGTCCAAATCTTCCAACTCACAAAAGTAGTCAGCGAGCTTCAAGATCATAGTGCAAAGATTGATCAAGAAAACATTAAGTTGAAGACATTTGTCGCTGATCAGGCTGCTGAGATCAGAACCATGAAGTCCCTCCTTGAGCAGCTAATGAAAAATCTTCAGGCTCAGGGGGAGACCAGCTGCCGAGATGCTCAAGAGATTAAAAGAGAAGATGACGATGGCAATGATCCTGATGCACGAAAAGATAGTGAGCCAGTAGATTTTTCTTCTGTTCAGCATGCTGAAGTTCAGGGGGAGCCTAGTCAGTCAGGAAGTGATGGAGGTGAGGCTAGTTCTTCAAAGGCCATTGAGAGCGAGATGATTGACGCTCTAATGGATATTGAAGAAGAAGAGATAGAATTTGATTTTGAAGATGATATTGAAGAGTTGGAGGAAGGGGAGTTTGTGCCATAAGACATAGCTAATTGGAAATCAGATGATGAAGTGATAGAAGATGAAGACGATGATGTTGATGAAGTGATCGTAAATTCACAGCCTATCACAGAGTTATATGTGCAGAATGAGCACAATGTGATTGATATCGACGAGATCAAGCTGGCCTCATTAGAAGACTCTGAACTAGAGGAAGCTGAGAGAGAACCATCTAGGGCTGAACTGTTGAATCTATGGTTCCGAAAGGAAGAAAAGAGGGCAGAGCCTAAGATGAAAATAAGAATGAGAGTATCGGGCTCCGAGAATCTATCAGGTGGATTTATAAGATGGTTCTTCGATAGAGAACTGCAGCTATTCATACTGAAAAGAAGAGATGGACTTCAATACCTTAGGCGGATGCTCAGAGTATTTAATACATTGCCGAAGGTAGAAGTAAAGGAGTTAGCGTGGAAAGTGTTAATAAATATCGGTGAGGATCCTTATGCTGAGGTTATAGCCAAGATTATCAGAAAAGAGGGCCGATCCGGAAAATTTGAAAGACTCAAGCCAAGGAAGGGAAAGAGAGTGGAAGATGAGACAAGGATTGATCCACATACAGGTAGGCCATGGGCTAGAATGGTGTACAAGCCTGTAAAGTGTTTGAAGAAGGTGCCTATGAAGTCGATGCCACAAGATGTGCTAAGTAACATGAAGTGGTGGTATGTAGATAATGATACTGCTGAAGCCATGATGGAAGACACTCAAGACAAAGTTATTTTGCGAGTGTATGATCCATTACATCTAATAAATCTATCCAAGGATGACCTAAAGAAGCTACATGATCAGCCTATCTTCTTTCACGAAAGATGGAGATCTGAAGCTAGGAAATTTCAGAAGATAGTTAGAGTATGTAGAGATATAGGTTTATACGCAGGTAGTAGTCTATATGGTTCAAGTAATTAGACAAAATGTAAAAAAATTAGAAGCTATCGTCAAGGGGGAGTCTGTTAGTACATCCTGTGTGACGATAGCAGTCTATGTTTAGATAGCATTTTGTGTAAGTCTATTTACTTGATATTATATATTATCAAGTGTTTGATATATGTTGGATTATATATGTTTGATATTGACTGTTTGTATGTTTGAACTTGGTGTAATGTATTACAAGAAGTTCAAACATAAAGTTCAAAGATAAATTCAAACATAAAATAAAACATAAGCTCAAACATAAGTTTGAATGATGAGGTTCGACTTTAGGTATAAATTCGAATTTGTCTAGGAGGACAAGTTCGAATTAGGCCTTGGGCCAGATTCGAATTTGTCCTAGACAAACTCGAATTTGTCAGTATAATTAAGGGTTTAATTCGATTAATTATCAGACTTTTGCAGAATTTGTCAGACGATTAGCAGAAGGCGATCTCGAACTTGATTGCAATCAGAGAGTTTCGTGAGGAGAGAATCATTGTGTAGGGGCGTTCTAAGTTGTTCGTCTATCACTGTGATAGTCTCCGTGTTTTCGTGTGCGTGATATATCTGTCAAGCCACTAACGAGGACTCCGCACTCGTTGCTAGGTGTCGCGTCAAGATAGATCCGTAGAGTTCAAACCTTACATGAACTTTGGCTACCATTTCGGTCACCATCTGCGGACGCCCTGATGATTTTCTGAAAGCATCATTCAACAGGCTCCTTGCGTCTTGTACGCTTTGTCCTCCTTCTGCCATCAGCAGCATTCCAAAGAGAAACTTAGCATCAAGCGATCTGAAACGTGCAGCCTGTTGGATCTTCTCCTTTCCTTCAAGCTCTTTACCCGCGTAAAAAATATTTAGCTGTTGATCAAGAAAATACGGAAACAAAAATATATATTTCATGTTTAGGAAAATAAAAAAAAACAATAGAAAGCATGACAAATAAAGTGTATCAATCCTTCATTAAACAGCAAGTTAATGTTCCCTTCTACCTCAGAAGGTAAAGCAGTCCAGATTTTGGCCCCCTAAACCCTATTCGAAGGATGGAATCAACTTCCATCATCTGATAAACTACATCAGGCTCTGCCTCTCGGTTGAAGGTTTTGCAACTGTAATGAATGCAGACATAAAAGCTTAATAAAACGTACTCTTAAATAGGCAAATACATTATTATCAACTGTAATTTCTTAATAAAACGTACTCTTAAATAGGCAAATACATTATTATCAACATTAATTTCTTAATACGTCATGTTCATTCAGAAAATCTAAAACCTAAGCCCTAATAAATGGGCTACGGCTCATTAACCTTAATTTATCTCTTAAATAAGCAAATACATCATTATCATAGTTGAATCGATGATATATGATAGGGTTAGAAAACTTACATTTTATTGCTTTTAAAAAGGTCAAATGCACTTGATGCCCCCAAAAACCCCAATATCCTAGCTATTACTTCATCTGGAAGCTCCATAGTCGTTACTCTGATTTCGTATTTGCTTGGCGATAGTTTGAATTGATGATTTGCAGGTATAGTTATGCTATGTTCTGACGTTGTGGAAGATGAATGGCAGGAATAGGAAAAGGGCGCAGGTTGTATGTGCGTGGTCATTACAGGCTAGCATTTTCATATTTCTACTGAAATAACGTAAATGCCCCTAAAAATAAAATACATCCTATTGTATTAGTAAGGGTATTTTTGTCAATTTCTCAAGCTGTTAATGCATTTTCTAAAGCTGTTAAGTTTATAAAATTACTTGATTAATTTCAATATTAGTTTTATTATTCATGTAATGGAAATGAATTGATTATATCTAACCTCAGTTTATAAAATTACTTGATTAATTTTAACCTAAGCTTTATTATTCATGTAATGGAATGGAATGGAAATGAATTGATTATATGTAACCTAATTTATAAAATTACTTGGTTAATTTCAACCTAAGTTTTATTATTCATGGAATGGAAATGAATTGATTATCAGTAACCTATGTTTATAAAATTACTTGATTAATTTCAACCTAAGTTTTATCATTCATGTAATGGAACGGAATGGAAATTAATTGATTATCTGGAACCTAAGTTTATAAAATTACTTGATTAATTTCAACCTAAGTTTTATTATTCATGGAATAGGCATGAAATGATTAAATAGTAACCTAAGTGTACAAAATTACTTGATTAATTTCAATCTAAGTTTTATTATTAATGGAATGGAAATAAATTGATTATCTGAAACCTAAGTTTATGAAATTACTTGATTAATTTTAACCTAATATTTATTATTCATGTAATGGAATGGAATGGAAATGAATTGATATCTGTAACCTAAGTCTATAAAATTACATGATTAATTATAACCTAAGTTTTTTTATTCAAGGAATGGAAATGAACTGATTATCTGTAACCCAAGTTTATATATAATTACTTGATTAAATTCGACCTAGGTTTTAATATTCATGTAATGGAATCGAATGGAAATGAATTGATTATCTATAACCTAAGTTTATAAACTTACTTGATTAATTTTAATCTATGTTTTATTATTCACTAGAGTCAAATTGAGAAATTTATGTTTTCGCAAATCTCGAACTGTTAGTTGAATTACTCAAGCTGTTAGTGCATTTTCTCAAGCTGTTAACTTTATAAACCTACTTGATTAATTTCAATCTACATTTTATTAGTCATGTAATGGAATGAAATGGAAATGAATTGATTACGTGTTACCTAAGTTTATAAAATTACTTGATTAATTTCAATATTAGTTTTATTGTTCATGTGATGGAATGGAATGGAAATGAATTGATTATTTGTAACCTATGTTTATAAAATTTTAGATTAATTTTAACCTTAGTTTTATTATTCATGTAATGGAATGGAATGGAAATGAATTGATTATCTGTAATTGTTATGCACAAAAAGGCCTCAGTCAAACCTGTTATACATCTTAGGGGAGATTATTAATCAAAGCTGTTTGATGCAGCTTAAGGTATAATTTAAGGCCTGTTAATGCCTTATTGAAACCTGATAAGTGATTTGCAATATTAGTCAAAGTTGTTTACTTTATTGCATATGTTGCAACTAAGGTAGATTGTCCAAGCTGGTGTATTCTGTTGAACAGGCTGGACATAAACTGTCTACACTGTTCTAACCTGTTGAGCAGTTTGGACAAATTCTAAGTAGTCTGTTCTTTGTGAACAGGCTAAACACTTTAAGGAGTATGTTTCCATGTCCTCATGTATTGTCTTGGACCAAAAGATCAGTTTACAAAGTCGAAGACAAACTGGAAAAACAGAAGCTGCTAAGACTGCTAACGTTGTTTAGTTACATGAAGACAAAGAGGATATTTGAAATGGTTGACAAGCTATTTCTTGTATCAATATGGCCATAACAGAAGATGAATGATTTAAATTTGACATTCCTCTTTTGGTTAAAGCCTTCTACAACAGAGACAAAAAGGAAAATACAAAGATTCTGCAATGTAAAGACAATACTGCTTTTTCAGAACGTGCAGAATAGTATTCTTGTCTTTTTGGAAAGACACTCCACAATCTCTACGTCCAATGAAGAAGCTTCACTAGGATTCTCAGTGAGTGTATAAAAGGAAGCTTCTAAGGAATGTGAGATAACCAAGAGTTTGATATTCAGAACATGGAAAGAAGTGTGTTTTCATGTATGCAAAGCCTGCTTGAATAAAACAGTAAAGTGTGTCCAAGTTGTTCTTGTTCAAGCTGTCCGTCTGTCTGTCTTGTAAATAGTGAGTTCATCTTAGTATGTGTATTCATTGTAACTAGTCTGAGTGTGTCTTTGATTAGTAGAATATCGGTTGTATCTATCATCTCAGCTTGAACCATTCCGCAGTTCAGGCTTGATTGTAATTAACACTTGTTGATAATATGTACAAACAAAGAGAAAGTGTGTTGAATTTTTAAAATAGTTGTATTCACCCCCCCTCCCCCCCCCCCCCCCCCCCCCCCCCCCCGCTACAGCTTAGAACAACATACTAGGGAAACCTTTTGGGACCTATAACTGGTATTAGAGCATATAGAGTGTGTGTTAACTCTAGATCTCTCATTCTCCCTATTTCCCACCATGGACAACAGTGCTGCCAGCTCTTCCTCTTACTATGACAATGGCTCATTGGCAAAACCTCCCTAGTTCAATCATCAAAACTTCTCTAGCTGAAAGTACAGAATGATGCTTTATTTAGAGAATCTGGATGTACAACTACCAGAGATAGTCATGGAAGGTCCCTATGTGCCAACTTTTGTTACTACTATCACTCCTGCTACTGAAGGAGTTGTTTCTGAAATTAGGACCTTTTGAAAAGGCAAAAGCTCAATGGTCCGATGAAGACAAAAGGTTGGTTGCTCTTGATGCAAAGGGTAGGAACAACTTGGTTATTTCTCTTCCTGATGATGTGTTCAAACAGGTTAAGAAAATGAAGACTGCAAAGGAGATGTGGGATACTTTGTTTACCGTCTATGATGGTCCCACTATCAAACTGCATAACAGGATTAACAATCTTGTTAGACAGTATGAACTATTCTTTGCAAAGACAAAGGAGTCTCTCACTGAAACCTATACCAGATTCTCTGCTCTAATAAATGATCTCAAAGCTATTGGGATCACCAATGACAATTTAACTCTGGTGAACAAATTTTTGGACATTCTGACTCAGGAATGAAATTATTTCTCTAGTATCCTCAGAAACTCAGGCACCATCAAAGGTATGGATCTTTTAAATATGTATGGATCCTTACTAAATGATGAACAATCAAGGAAACAGAAAAGAAATGCCTTGGAGATGTCCGAAAGAGGTGTTACCTTAGTAGCCATCATGACACAACCTACTGGTCAGGTGTGTGATGTGTTCACACAAGCTGATCAACAGGTTGATGATCAAATGGAAGAATTGTCTGAGGAAGAAGACTGTGAAGATCTTACTAAATTAGATGATGAGCAAATGATTTCTATACTTGTCAGAAAATTCAATAAGAAGAGGTTTGGTGGAAAGATGCTGCAAAAGAAGTCAGGTGCCATAAAAAAGAAAGCATTTGACAAAACTAAGGCTGAGTGCTTTAAATGTGGCAAAACAGGCCATATAGCTGTTGATTGTGTCTAATGGCCAACATTGATGTCCCCTCAACAAGTAATTTAAACAGAACCTAGCTGAAGCTGAGGCTCTCAGCAGCTTGGAGAACTGGAACCCAACTATGATGTAAAAGGTACAAAATTTTATGGATTACAATTCTGATGAAAAAGTTAAAATGTTTAAATATTTACTTGTTGATTTAAAAGCTGCAATTGAGAAACCTGATGCCTTGATGTCTGAAATCTCTATGTTGAAAACTGATCTTGATACAAAAACTAATAAACTGGAGAGCTTCCATAAATTGGAAACTGAACTTGATGAAGTAAAACACATCAACACCATTTTTTTTAAAAAAAAGAGAGAGACAGACACAAAGCATGTCTAGCTTCAAAAGATTGTTGACTCTTGGTGCCAATTTGCACAGAATGTCAATCATTGTATCAGTCAGTAGATCTCTACTCAAATCAACCCTATCTTGGAGGGGATCTTGATACAACAGCTTCAATTGTTGAGATAAATAATCTGGAAAAAGACTTATCCACTCTTGGTGAGCTTCCAAGTACTTTTATTCAAAGAGTAAATGGAAAGCTAATCTCAACAAACAGGTTTGTCAGGCCTCAAAACACTGAT
This sequence comes from Centrapalus pauciflorus, assembly GCA_020465985.1. Classification (NCBI taxonomy): domain Eukaryota; kingdom Viridiplantae; phylum Streptophyta; class Magnoliopsida; order Asterales; family Asteraceae; genus Centrapalus; species Centrapalus pauciflorus. The sequence goes on from JAANYP010004032.1 coordinate 51,013, forward strand.
AGTTTGTGTGAACGAGTTTTAAAGACTGATGATGGAATGTGTTCCCCATTAAATCAGCCTTCTAAGTGCATAGCTGGTTCACACAAACAAAAGAAGGGAAAACAAGGTCAAACTGCAGCTTTGGACACTAAACCTGTCAACAAGACAGGTTCTGGATCCAAAGCTAATGGGAAGAAACTTGTTAACCCTTTTGATGCTGAACATTTTGAGAAAAAGTTTTCAAAAAGTAAGCATCCTGCTTTCAACAAGGGTAAGTCTCATGTTTAACATTCATTATTTCAAAGTTAAAACGATGTATTCTCTGAAAACGTCCATATAAGGGTCGTTCGTTATGATATTGGTTATGCTTCCGCACTCGTCAAGCCTCGCTACCAACCGGGGTAACAGGGTGTGACAACTCAGTTTCTACTTCTACTTCTGAAGCTCAGTACATTGCTGCTGGAAGCTGTTGTGGGCAGATTCTTAGGATGCAGCATCAGCTTGAGGATTATTGGCTTGTATATAGGAAAACTCTTGTTCTGTGTGTTAATTCAAGTGCCATAGCTATCTCCAACAATCTAGTTTTTCATTCTAGAATATACCATATAGAAGTCAGACATCATTTTATCTGAGATCACATCCAGAACGGTAATGTGGAGGTAAGTTTTATTTCCACAAATGAACAGCTTGCAGACATTTCCACCAAGCCTCTTGATGAAAACAGGTTAAATTACCTTGTAAGCAAGCTGAGCATGTTAAATAAAAGTGACTAAGTTTAATTGATGTTCTAAAAGATCACTTGTTGAAACGTGTCCAAATTTCACAGAACAGCTTGGACATGACAGGTTTTAGTTGTCTTGTACTTATCCAGTTTCTGAAAACTTGGACAGCTTTGACATATAACAGGTTTGACAAAATACGTTTTAATCTCAACCTGTTCTGTTAAACAAACCTCCAACCTGCTTACTTTCTCAATCTGTCATACAAGGCATTGCCTTGTAAGCTGTTCAGCTATTCAACATGTTTCACGATGAAACTTGTTCTCATCTAGCTGCACAGGTTGCATTAACAGCTTGAGGAATGATTAGTTTCTGATGAAACCTGCTAATCACAGGTTTGATCAATAGGTTGGAACATCAGCTTTAATTACCTTTCTTTATATTTAAGTTACTTAAATTATGTATTTATTTAAATTATTACATGCGGATGATGTTTGTTAATGCGTGTTAGTAGTTAAAAAGGTCAACTGGTCCGTTAAAGAACATTTTAAATCAACCGCCCAAACCTTTCTCTCTCCTACTCACTCACATTTAAACACTATAATTACCTCAATCACTATTTCATCATCTTCTTCTTCTCTACTGCTTCCATAACCACTTGCTAAAACCATAAATCGACTACGTTTCAAGCATCGTTCATCCTAATACTTTCTAAATGGCTCACCAAAACAACCCCCTGTTGCCAGTATACGTTGCTGATAATGTCCAAAAACATTCTTCTGTCACCACAATGCTCACACTCAAGCCCACCAACTACATAGTCAACCTAACCATTCCCAAAAACTATGTGGGAAAGGGTTATGAACAAATGGTGGATTTTCTGCAAGCCCACCCTTAGACTATGCACTGACCGCCTCTCTTGGTGTCCTGTACCAGGAGATGATTTTTGAGTTTTGGTACACTTGCTCATATGATCCTTCAACCAAACCATCAGGGAAACCGTTCTCAATGGCACTCAATCCATTGAGATAACTACTGATCTTCTATGGGAAGTTCTTCATCTTCCTGTTGCTGAAAAATATGACAAACCACAGCCTGATGATGAACAGATGGGCAATCTGCTATGCTTCTATGGTGTAGCAGATCCAAAAGTGGGTGCTACTTTGTTCAGACGGGATTTGTCTCCAACATACACTTATCTATTCGTCTATGTGGTGATGTCCTTAAGCTGCAAGGTTGGTTCCTTTGACCAGCTTAGCAGAGATGAAATTACCATAGTCCTGCAGCTTGTGGATGGGACTACATTGAACATGGCTCGACAGATTTTCGTGAATTTGATGAATTTGATACAGCAAGAATATCGCCCTGCTGTTGTAAGATACCCAAGGTTTCTAGGCCTCATCTTCAAACATGTTTGTGGTGAGCACCTCTACAATTCTCGAACATTGTTAACTATTGTTGCATTCCCTGTCATTGGGAATAAAGTCTCATACACTCCAGTACTTAACAATGAGCCTCCTCTGTCCACTCCAATAAGGAGGCTACTTGGTTTGGTGGAAGGAGCCTCTACTCAGAGGGTGGATCCAATAGCTGCCCCCAAAGGAAAATCCAAATCCAGGCCCAAACTGGTGAAAAGGGGCCTGCAATGAAGTGAAGCTGAGCCTGTCCGCAAGAAGCCTAAAACAACTAAGTCTGTCCCGTCAGCCTTAGTGGCTGAGGGGGAGCAGACTATTCACCCTGGTTCATTCGTTGAACCTGAAGCATTTGTGGCTAAAGCCTTTGTGGCTGGTGCCTCTATGGCACCTGAGACCATGGAACAGGTTGACCCTCCTGTTCCTGATCTAGTCTCACCACCAGTCCAAACACAAATCCCTTCCACTTTTCCTCAATCACCCTCCATGTACCTATATTCAAGGCGAAAATCAGTAGCCAAGAAGAAACCATCCTCCCACACTAGCCCCTCTGACCCCTCCCAACATGAGTCAGTTGAAAAAGAAGCAACCCATACTTCTTCTCCTATTTTGGGAGAAAGTTATGTACATTTGGAGCAGGCTTCACTCCATAAAGAGTCCACCCTGAGTCAGCTTAGGCCCTCTGGTTCCTCCCAACAGGAACCAATTGTACAAAAAGAGACTGTCACATCAACTGTCCAAGCCTCTTAACATGCTGAAGACATTGAAAGACAGGAGCCGTCTCCACTCTACACTGAGTGCACACAATCACCCCCTCATACTTCTCATACACTATCTGAGTCAGCACGAGGTGACCAAGCTGCTAGAAAAGACCATCCAGCAGACGAGCCTCAAACTTGTGCTCCTAGTGATACAGCTGTTCCACACCCAACAGTTATTTAAGGTCCATCAACCCAAGTTGATGAACCTGAGGGAATAGAACATCCCTCTAGTGAGGCTGCTCCTCAAGTGCACATTCCATCATCAGGTTTCACCACTCATGATGTTGAAATGCACATCTCTGCTTTCCATGAAGAGGTGCCTAAAAATAAAGGTACTACTGAGGGAACAACCCATGTCTTGATTAAGGTGCTACAATACCTACAACATCTAAAAGGCCACCAACTCCTACCACTTCACCTCATGATGCAGATACAACCACTGCTGAAGGTTCCTTTGACCCTTCCAAGCTGGGCCATTTAACTTATCCCCAGGCTATGGAATTACTCTCCAAAGTCTCTCTACCTTCTCCTACTGATCCACATACTCCTCAATCCTCACCATCACCATTACATTCCTCACCATCTACCCAATCCAAACAATCAACCCATAAACCTTAGCTGTCTTTGCTGACCAACAAAGTTGGTTCCTTGGAAACCTCTATGACATCCTTACATTCTATTATATCAGACTCTGTGTCACCTAGCTTCAGGGGTTCCTTGATTCATAAAAGACTTCTTTCCCAACCCCTGCTCCCCAAGCTGATCATTCCTCTCAGCTGCTTGCACTCACTTCACAGCTGCAACAACTATCCAACACCCTCTCATCAATTCTTTCTACCCAACAGGACTTTGTGTCCTCACTGTCTGCTGTTTCCCAACAACTATCAGCTCTCTTTGACACTTGCTCGTACACTCTCCCTTCCACTATGGCCAACTTGAATACATTGGTTGTCTCGCTGCCTAATTCAGTGTCATCAAACTTTGATGATATGCAAGATTCTCTTGAACTGAATCTTGCATAGCTTTAAAGTTTGGTGTTCAGCCTTGCTCGTTCCAAGCCTGCTGCCAAAACTGTTGTCGCTCAGCCTGTTGGATCCATTCCTTCAGGCTGACTTGTTGTTGAAGCCTTTGTGCCATCTCCTTCAAAGGGGGAGAATTTCTCTGCCTCGAAGACCAAGTCAAAGGGGGAGAAATCTTCATCTCCCTCTAAGGAGAAATCAACTTCAACAGGGCAAGCAGCAGACATTTCCCAAATAGGTCCTATTGTAGGTGTCTCCAACGTTACTGAAGCTGCTCAGCCTACTCAGGCTGGATCTCCAAGCCCTGCACCATCTAAGGGGGAGGAATCCAGTCCTGGGGATATGTCAAGCAGAAGGAGACAATTGATTTTAGAACAGACTAAAGACGAGCAGGAAGAGGAAACTGAAGCTGTCATTGCCACAATAGCTAAGGGTAAGAGAAAAGCTTCAGTGGACACTAACTATCTCAATACTGCTTAACTCAATTTCGATAAGTCACAAGCCAAAGACATGGGCATTCCTCTTGAGACTTACTCTAAATTTAAAGAAGAGCAGCTTCACATCCTAGAAAGACAAAAGAAAGAAGAAGCCTCTGCTAAAGCTGCCAAAGCCTTTGCAGCCAAGGAAGCTAAGAAGATAAAAATGTCTTCCTTGGATGTACAAAGGAAAGTATTGGAGGCTGCAAAAGAGTCTGTGACTGAGAAAGAAGGAGAGAAAGAAAAGGGTGCACAGGTCTCATTGATTAAGTCAAAGCCAGCATCCTCCTCAGCAAGAGCCGAAGTACAATTTTACAACTTGGAAAGGCAGAAATTCTTTGATGTGGCCACCAGAAGGCTTGCCAAGGAAAAAATTGTCAAAGCTGTCCACATCTCAAAGAAAGGCAAGCAGTGGAAGATTCATTTGAACCGCGGGAGAAACTATTCTCGATCAATTCAAACTACCAGAATCACAGTTTCAAATCTAGAGCCCTAAAATTACTTCCACTCTCACTCGAAACCCTAGTTATTAAATTCATGATTGCACTGATGGTGGAATTAAAGATCGTCAAGGTGCAAAACTGTCTAACCTACATTTTGAAGCATGTTGAGTCGGACGATTTCCACGAGATGATGGACTTCTTGAGATGTACAAACATCTATTATGCTTTTATGCTTAATCCTACAACATACATTCCTCAACTGGAGGAATTCTGGAGTCATGCTCGAACTCGAAATGTAGATGGAATCACTCCCATCGACTCTACTGTTGATGGCCAACCGATCACCATCACTGAGGAGTCCATTCGTGGGCACATACAACTGTAATATGCCAATGGTATTAATGATTTCATCTCTACTACCATATTTGAAGGACTTGCATGTTTGGGGTATGAGGGCACATTGGACAAACTTACTTTTTTCAAACAACTTTCGGTTCCCAATGGAAAAACCTCATCTATATCCTTCAACAATGCCTAAGCCTTAAACGAACAGGTTGGTGGGAATTTTCTTCAAACATTGCTACTGCTTTAATTTGCTTATCCACTGGCCAACTCCAGAATGGTTTGCTCCTCTGACTTTTCCACCAACAAAGGAATTTATTTTGACTGCTGGGTGTCCTCTATTTCTTCTTCAGCTCTTTCCCCCCGGTCTCAGTTACCTCAGCAATAAAAGCTATGGCATCCGACTCCGGATGAGTACTCCAATCATATGTTCCATCTAGCTGTTTGTTAGAAGACACATTCGTTAACATACCAGCAATCGTTGCTTGATTCCCTGAACCACTAGAATGCTGTCTACCTTGGTTCTGATTCTGATAATTTTCAATCTTTGGTCGTTGACACTCTCTGGAAAAATGTCCCAATCCTTGACAATTGTAGCACTTTACCTTTGACTTGTCAAAACCAACTTGTTACTTACACTCAGATTCCTTCCCGTTCGCTTCATGAATCTCTGGACCCTTTGCGTTACCATGGCTAGTTGCCAATGTAGGTTAATCTTTTCCAAGTCGTCCGAATCTACCTGATCGTAGTCCTCTTCCCACAAAGCTGTATCATTTATTTTGCTTTGAACGAAGTTGCCGTAAGCTACAACAAACAAAGCTAGAAGATTTAGATGATCTTCAGCTGATTTTGCGCTCATAGGCATCTTTGTATAGCCTTAAGAAGTAGATGTTGGGTGTTGTGGTTTTTCTTCCAGTTTAGAAAACCCTAAGAATGCTCTATTACCAGATTCGTCACCTTCAACTGGTATTGACTCTTCTCCCGTAAAGAATGTTGCGGCTTCTGTCTTTAGTTCACTAGAAGTTGAAGACTTTGACTTCCTGAAGTACATTTCCGGATCTTGTACTTGATCAAATTCCTTTTCCTTCTTCTGCAAACTTAATGTTATAGGCCCTCAACGTTCCCATAACCTCTTCCAGAATGAGAGTCTCAAATTTTTCTTCATCATGCTTAATTAGGGCAGTGTACATCTCCACTTAGCTGTTAAAGCATCCAGAACCTTTTCTATCTTTTCAGTTTCTTGATATTCAACACTGTGATTATCAAGTTCAATTAGCAGATGATAGAATCTAGTGATGGTTTCATCCAAGGACTCATTCTTCAGCGCCTTGAAAATAGCAAATTGTTGCTTCAACATCTCTGTTTTCCCCTTTCGTACCCTGGGATTTCCCTCACACCTCTTCTCTAGAGCGTCCTATAGCTCTTTAGAAGTCCTCTGATTTCTAAGTGTGTGTAGAATCTCCTGTGGTAATGCCATTCTAATAGACAAAAAAGCTCGGTTCTCGGCCTCATAAATCTTTTTGTCGTCATCTTTCATGTTCTGATACGTGAAAACCTTTAATCGGCCTTCAAACTCTTGCGTTGGGGGAACGTATCCTTCGTCGATGCATATCCACATACGCATTTCGTTAAATCTTGTGAAGTTCGCAAACCTGTCCTTCCACTAGTAGTAGTCTTCAAATTTCATCAGCTTGGGTGGAGAGTTAGCTTTGCCAACTTCATGGTCCATTTCCAAAAAATTGTGCGAACTCGACATTTTTTTAAAACTTTTGTTTTCCAACTTAAACAATTTAATTTTAAAAATGAATTTAAAACAAATCTTTCGAACTTATTCAAGTTCGAATAATTTAAATTTAAATCCGTTGTGTAAATTAAATTCGAATTGTTTTAAGTTCGAAGCCAATAAGTTCGAAAGCCTGCAAGTTCGAGAAACCCTAAAATTTTCTGACAAATTCAAACCAAGTCAAGTTCGAGAAAACCAAAGTACTTCTGACAAGTTCGAATCAAATCAAATTCGAAATCTATCTAAGTTCGAATCCAGGCAAATTCGAATCCTCTGACAACTTCGAATCCTCTGACAAGTACGAACCCCAAATAAATTCGAAAAACCCTAGAATAAATTCGTGAGGAGCGTATTTCTACAAGTTCGAAGAACCCTAATACACCCCTTATGTTTGAGCGCCGCAAGTTCGAGAAACGGCCAAAAATTCGATTTTTCAAGATTTCATATTAAACCAATGTTTTTATGATTAAAAACACTGATTTCGATTGAAAAGATGAACTATTATGAATTTTTCCCCGTAACCTTGCTTGTAGAACTCTGAAAACTTTGAAAATGTGAGATTTATCCGGTAAAAACGTCAAGAAACTAAGAATGTTCGTCGAAACGCGAAGAACATGAAGAACACTCGTTATGGCTTTGATACCGCTTGTAAGGTCACCTCTGTCACGGATCTAATGTTGACGCGACGCCGTCCAACGAGTGCGGAATCCTTGTTAGTGGCTTAACAGATCGATCACGTAAGGAAACCGGAGACAAACACAATGATAGCTGATACAACGAACGACCCCACACGGTGTATTTCTCCAAAAAAGACTCTCTGAAACGTTCTAGCACGCACATGCACTTGCAAAATCTCTGAAACTCGTATTTCTCAAAAGTCTCTAAATAAAACGAATTAACAACTAATTATACTAATTAAGTTTGTTTAGGCCCAAGCCCACGAACATGTCCAATACCCTTCGAACTTAGTTTCACTAAGTTCGACTGGGTTGGGTTAAGTTCGAACCTTACCCTTAGAACTTATCGTAGAACTTATTCCTAGAACTTATCCCTAGAACTTATCGTAGAACTTATTCTAGAACTTATTATGATAGTCTAGAACTTAACATGCAAAGGTAGACATCATACATAATTATGAATTAACACACACAACTTGTATTGATAAAGCTTCATCTATTACAAATGACTATCTATTACATATCTAGACTGCTATCGTCACAAAGGGTGTACCAACAGATTACAAAGGCTGAACAGTGGTTATAGAGATGGAGTAACAACCTTTATTGATTATGCAGTAGACAACTTGAAGAAGATGAATAACATCGACCCAGAAGGTAATAAAAAATAACTTCAAATTCCATGTCCATGTAGCAATTGATTAAACCATTTAATGCGTTATGTGGATGAAGTGCAATTCCATTTATTCTGTAATGGCATTGATCAAAACTACACAAGGTGGACTAAACATGGAGAAAAGGATGAGTCATTCTTAACGTCCGAACATAACAGTGGTACAACAGATTATGTTGACACAGAGATGGTTTTTGATTCAGAAATTCAAACTGATGGTCCAGAAAAAGTGGAGTTGGTTATTGCTGCAAAAGATAATTTTGTTGATGAGGATCTGGTTGACCATGTCAAGTTTCTAGAACTACTACAGGACGCAGAGAAGCCACTTTACAACGGATGTCTATACTTCACAAAGTTATCAACAATTGTTGAACTGCTCAACTTGAAAAGTAAGCACGGCTGTTCTGATAAGTTCTTTAATGTGTTACTAGTTTTGTTGAAAAAGATACTACCGGATGGTAACAAACTGCCGGAAAAAGCTTATGAGGCAAAAAACGTTCTGAAAATGATGGGGTCAGGATACAAAAAGATTGATGTATTTTCAAAGAACAGCCTTCTTTACTTGAAGAAGGATGAGGAATCTACTGTGTGTCGAACTTGTGGGACATCAAGATGGAAGGTGGATAAGAAGACGAATATAGTGTATGCGAGAATTCCAGCAATAAGCATGTGGTATTTTCCAATAATACCAAGAATGCAACGTCTCTTTAGGATTCGGAGTATTTCAGAAGATTTAACATGGCATGCAATAAGGAGTAAAACAGATGGTGTGTTACGTCACCCCGCAAATTCACAGGCATGACACACCATAGATACACAATTCCCGATAATTGGTAAAGATCCAAGAAATATAAGGCTAGGAATATCTACTGATGGGGTTGACATAAACATAGGAAATACGCATCACAGTGTAAGGCCAGTTTTAATTGTCATTGACAACCTTCCTCCATGGTTGTGTATGAAAATAAAGTTTATAATGCGTTCTGTGTTGATACCTGGATTCTTGGGAAAGTATTTTTAGAACCATTGGTTGATGATCTTCAAACCTTATTCGAGACAGGCATCGATACATATGATGCTGCCACAAATAAAATGTTTAATCTACGTGCATTTGTGTTATGGAAAATATATGATTACCCTGCACTTGGTACTTTATGTGGCTGCCCAACCAGTGGATACGAAGGCGGTGTAGAATGTGGGAATGAAACTGATTGTGTTAGACTTCTTGCATCATCCAAGCAGAGTTATGTTGGTCACAGAAGATTTCTACCACAGGGACACCCATTCAGAAGGCAAACGAAGGCGTTTAATTAAAAAAGGTTTACGCCCGTGTCCAAAACCAATGACTGGAAAAGACAGTTACAACCAGATAAAAGATATTGAAAATAACCGGGAAGGGTAAAATGACCAAACCAGAAGCACACAAGGAACAGAGGTAGGAATGATCGTAGTTCAAGCCAAGTAAATAAACTAGATGGTGCTTACTGGAAGAAATTCAACATTTGGTATCGAAAGCTTAACTATTGGAGGCATAATGAAGTTCAACATTGCATTAATTTCATGCATATTTAAAAGAATGTTGGTGAGAGTGTACTCGGAACTTTACTAAATGTTCCAGGAAAGACGAAAGATGGAGAGAATGCTTGATCGGATCTGGCAGAGTTGGGGATGAATAAATCAGAGTTGTTTGCTAAGAAAGACGGAGACAAATTAGTACTACCTGTAGTAGGTTACACATTAACGAATGATGAAAAAGACATCTTTTTTGAAAAGTTACACAACATCAGGGTACCGCAATGACTATTGTTCAAATTTATCGTCTTTAGTCAGCCTAAAAGATAGGAAGCTCATCGGGCTTGAACCCTCGATTGCCTTCAAGAGCTCCCCAAGTCATTTCTCAGATTTGACAAAGTGGACCTGGATTGGGTCACATGGTTCTCCAAGGGCAAAGTGAATTCCCTACCTGCCAGTGAGAGACTCTTTGAGGCTCGACCATCAGGGTCGAGTCTATAAAATGCTTGAAATTCCTGCTGCCGAAGTTGAGGCCCCACTTGTTTGAGGGCTTAAACAATACTTGATGAAGTTAAAAGCAAAGGACTTTCTTCAGCCTTATCTTGAAGATAAGTCGAAGGTTGCTTTCATGAAAAGGCCCAGTATGTATAGCAGACACCTTCTAATGGAAATAAGTGATGCATCAAAAGCAGAATAAGCTGAATTCAATCAAATGATGCTGAAGAAAGCAGGCCAAAGTCTGCATACTGGTAAAAAAATAAAGATAGTAAAGATCGTCTCCATCTCAATGTCTAAACGGGCCCGTGTGTTCACTCCATCTTTCGACATCAAACGAGAAGACGGTTGATCACTACTGGTATATGAAATAGAAACCATCTATTCTTTTTAAAGCAACGGGATTTTCATCAGTAGAAAGAAAATTCTACTGAAGGAAATCTAAATTCGATCGTTAAGAGACCAATATTAGAATATATGTGTTCTTTCAAACACTTATTGCTAACTAGAACCAGTGGTGCAAGGACTTAAGAACTTATTTTGTTTTTGGAAAAAATCTATAAGCAATGAGAAAATTAAAAAAAAATACTAAGTGATAAACCTGGGTTTGAGGCCTGAAATTCGGATGAACCCTGTCCGAAATTCAGTTGGGACCAAATTTCTGATGGGATTATGCATGCCAACTAAAGTTAAAGAATCTAATCATTAGGTTCCCGAATTTTGGATGGACCCGAGATTCGACTTAGACCAAAGGTCGGACGGGTCCTTGGCGTTCACTTAGGCAAATATGAACAACCGAAGTTTAGAGGGTCTGAATTTCAGATGGACCCGAAGTTCGGATGTGTCCATGTCATATACTTAGACGTTTGAAGAGTGACCTAATTATAGATGGTAGGAATTTCGGATGGATCCAAAATTTGGATGTGTCAATGGTAGACACTTACAATTTATGTAATGCATATGATCCACAATCATGTGCCATGCGGAACTTTGGGTGCACCCGAAGTTATACTTAGAACACACAGCGGTAAATGTGTTCATGCACATGCAGACATCTACAATGGGATATCCACAAAAATGCTTAAAAATGCAGATCCTAACACCAGAAATGATAACTAACATTTTACCTATTAATTTAATAAATGAAATAATGATATTAAATACCAATAATTCCTTCTTGTATCAAGGAAGCTAAGTGCCTAATAGTTGGAAGGAATAATATAAAGAAATAAATAATGAAATTCCAAAATGTGTATATCTATACACATGCATCTTTAATAAAGGCCAAAACTGGGTTAAAGGCCTACAAGTCGATGTATATTATAATATTGAAAAAAAATGATAAGGAAGGGAAAAATGCATACCCATGCTATGATATTAAACAAAAAAGTCCCTTGTGGGGAAAAGTTATGAAATTAAACTTTTATTTTAATTATATAAGTAATGAAATATCCCATGATCCAAATAATTTACAAGTGATACAATTATATTAAGATATAAGTTACATATCTATGTGGGAAGCATGGAAGGTCTTGTACTCCCAAATCAAATTATAACAACTCTATTAATAGTCCAAGTTTGGACTCAGTAGAGTTCTACTAATTTTGACAACATTTTTTATGACTGAAATATCTAAAGACTTAGGTAAGGATTCATTACTTGTTAATAATGTAAAGAATTCCCAAAAGTTGAATCCCAACTTATGTATCGTACAGTTGGTTATACATTGTGCGATAAGGGATTCATTATAAGGAGTTCCCCGTTTTGGGTACTCTGGGTCTAATTGATAAAAAGAAGGACTTCACCTGCAAGGTGCATAAATTACCGTGAACTGAACAGGGTAACAGTCTAACATAAATATCCGCTGCCTTATAGTAATGATTAGTTGATCAAGGGCAAGATACTTCATATTTCTCAAGCATTGATTTGCGAATTGAATATTATCAACTAAAAGATCCGTGAGGAGGTGTACCAAAGACCACATTTCATACTTGATGTGGTCATCATAATTTTGGTAATGCCGTTTGAACTCACGAATGCCATAGTTGCATCCATGGATCTAATAATCCTAATATGTCCACATATGTTGGATGAATTAGTTATATTTATCGATAATACCCTAATGTATTCGGAAATAGAATTTGAATATAATATACATCCTTGTGTGATGTTGGAAATACTTCGCAAGAGAAGTTTATGTAAAACTTTTTAAATGCGATTTCTAGATATAAATTCGAAATTGAACTTTATAAGCTTAAATGCAAACATGTATATATATACCTATTTATAACTTGGCATTAACACTTAAATTAATGTCAGATATATTTTAAATATAACCAATCTGCTAAAAGTTGAAATTAAATCTAAATAGGCCTAGTTCTTAACCTATATCATATCCGAGGAGGGAATGCCTACATACCACTTAAAAATGGGAGGTTATATGTTTATGATAGTTGCTATTAATGCAACTGAATTGAGACATTTCAGAGATTGGCTGAAGGATCTAATCTTCAAATAAATCTGAGTTTCCCAGTAGTTGAGTTTATCTTCCTCTGGGTAATTCTCAAGAGTTGAAATCATTACAAATCGCGTATAGGTCTTTAAGCCTAGCGGTTTCCATAATATACTATTGAAAGAAACTTGTAATATTAAGTATACTTATCATTTGAAAAATATTAAAATATATTGTGATAATAAGGCATGTGTTGGTGGTTAGGGATTTAACGTGATACCTCCAAAATAAAACTAATAATTAAATACTAATTAAATAAAGATAATATTGTCGTTATTATTATGTTAAACCTATTCATGTAAATTAAATAAGTAGTTAATTACATTGGATACCGACAAATATTATATGCATAACCAAATAATGAACCTACGCTGATGAAAGGTTCAATGAAAAAAGGAATATATGAAGTGTGACTCGTTATGAAGGTCACTGCAATGTAATTCCAAAACAGAAGTGTCACATCTGGTTAATTCCCAAATGAAGGGATATTATAATGAGCGTGAAAGTATATCCTTAATATGAATAACAATCCTGCAATGAACTGAAGATTGCTATGGATATGAATTTTATTCATAATGAGTAAGTATGTAAGAAGTGAACCTTCAAACAAATTTAATATAACAGATCGTTATCAAAATAGCGATGGTGACGATGTCACTGACATACTATTAATTGGTTATTAAACCCGATACTTATATAGCAATATTGCTATTCATTAGTCTGGGTCGGATGATTCAACGACATTAACTGAACATAGTCTACTTATAATTGCCATACTTATTAAAAGCCTCTTGAAAATATTAGATTGATTCCGTGGGCGGAATCCTTTCAAGGGGGGAGGATTTCTGACATCCTCAAATTTAATATAATATTTACTGTCAGGATCTAAAATATGAATTACCAAGACTAACTGATTTGAATTTATCAGAGTATAAATCAATAATCTTGCTTTGAATCAAAATTTAATCAAGAAGTTTGCGGAATAACACTTAATTATTTTGACAAAAACTTTCAGAATCAATAATAAATAAACACACAGGAATTAATCAAGACTGTTTGTATTGCTGAATTCATCAATTACAATCACCTCTAATCTGTTTGATTAGACGAAGAACACAAACTGTTCTTAGGGTTTTACAACCTTAGAGGCTTATGAAAACTTAATCAATAAAGCAATTACAGACTCAAAATATGCAGAAACTCCTTATACAATAGGACGACCTATTCTCTGTATTTATATTGCTTCTTGATATGTTTCCTTGACGAACTATGACTTCTTTGATAGTAGATATGCTGGAATCTTCATGTAGATATCGTTTCCTGAAAATCAGCACTTTCTGTTTCTGAAACTGTTGAGCAGCTTGAATCTCTTGACAGCATGAACTGAGCAGCTTGAGTAGTTTTGCTCTGGCAGCTTGAACTTTTACACTGGCAGCTCGAGTTTCTTCAACTAGCAGCATGAACTTTGGATTTACAAGTAAAATCTACTAACAGTCTGAGAAGTCTAAACTAACAGCTTGAATGTACTTAAACTATTTCCCAACAATCTCCCCCTAACTTAAATTCTTTACACAAGACTTTAAGTTCTATACAAGAATTGGAAATGAATAAGTAAACTGTTATTTACAAACCAAGGCTTACAAAAACTCACAACTGTGCAAGTTTATGATCTATAGCCTTCAAAAATTCTTTCTTCATCTCTTCTTTATCACAAGATATTCTAGCTGACTTAATTTGCAGCAGCATATCTTTTGAAAAATTGTAAAAATCAAGATTGAAGAAGATACCAGATCCATCTGTGAATTTGATTCTGAATGTCTTTGACTTGACAAACAGATAAATCTGCTTGATCTTTTTCCCTTTCTTTTCAGCATCTTCTATCTCTTGTCTTGCAAACTCAGGGTCAACCACTGTACTTAGATCTTTGATGATTTGCTTGACTTGGGGAAGAGCAGACCTCACTTGTGTAACTGACCCTATATTGTACATCTTTATCAATTCATCTCTGGTCAGCTTCTGTACTATCTGCCAAAAAGTGTCATACTCCTCTTCAGGTCCAGACTCTCTTCTGATTACAAACTTTATTCTCAAGTCACGGTCATCCAGTGACTTAGCAAACCAGTAGTTGATTTGAGGCTTTGTAAAATCATGCTGATCAATCAGCTTCTCTATCTCCATAGCCTTTTGTAGTTGTTGCTCAAAGAGCACCCTTTTAACCGATGAAGGAATAGAGACAACTGCTTGATCAGAGGGAGCAGGTGCACTGGCACCAGCTTCAGCTTGGACTGATTGGGTTGATGGTTGGACTTCTTGGGATGGTTGAGCTTCTGGAGAGACTTGTGTTCTCTGTCTTTTGTCCATCTCCTTATCATGAATCTCCTGCAGCCTTTCAGTAGACATGGACTGAGCCATTTTCTTTGGAATACCTGCTGCAAAGGCAAAATTGATAAGAAATCTTCTATGCTCAGCCTTGGAGTGCCCTGTTGGCATCTTTCTTTTCCTTGCTCCTTGCTTGACCACAAACCCCTTTAAGTAATTACCTAAAGTCTCATCATCATCCATTGGGGTTTGGGCTTGCTGCTCTAATTCTTTGTCTTGTTCTTCTGCTAATTTTCTGGCAACTTCAGCATCAAAGGCAATTTGGGCTTCTTTTGAAGAAAATTTATGCTTTGGAGACTCAATGAGAATGCCCTTGCCCTTGTCTTTTGTAGCAAATGTTGTAGCTTGTACTGTGCTTGATGGAGCTTGAATACCTTCCCTGATTACAACTCCAGTGGCTTTTGAAGGAGCAGCTTGAGTTTCTAGGCTTACAGCTTGAGAAGCTGTTAGGACTGCTAGCCTAGAAACTGGAACTGTTGGTGCTGCTTGGACTGTTGTTGTTGGAGCTGCTTGGACTGATTTGGGAACCTCCTGATTCTCCCCCTTTTTGGAAGCATTGGTTTGGTCAGAAGGACCCACAACCTTTGCCCCTTGGGTTTGAATCATCTGCTCTAATTTCACAATTTTATTTCCACAAAGAGTGAAGCCTCTGTGTAGATAATCCATACGCTTATTTTGAGCAGCCTCTGCCTGCCTGAGAGCAAAGATTTGAGCTCCTTGTGCAGCAATGATGGACATTTGATGGTCCAACATAGCTACAACAGGTTTGAGCCTGGGATCCGTTAAGAGCATTTGTTGCAGACAAGCCTCAAGATCAGAGAACACCTGAGGTGTTTGTGATCTATCACTGACATTAAGACCAGAGGTAGAAACTTCTGGGCCCCTCTTTTCTTGGTTCTGGGGACTTCCAGCTTGTGTTTTCACACTTGCTGTTGCCATGGGCGTGGTCTTAGCTATGTTGGCACTGTCCTGTGCCTCTTGTGCAGAGACATCAGTAGTGCCAGCCACAGAACCCATATGAACCATCTCTGAAGAGATGTTCACCTCCTGAGAGAGGATGGGAGTTTCCTCAATGGGTTCCCTTTGGATATTCTGTGCAGGAGTATCCTCCTGCACAGGGATATATGGCTCTTGCTGATGGGAGGAGGAGGAAGGAGCTCCTGGTCCCCTTTTTCTTTTGTATAAGTATCTGAGTGGGCGTGTTGGCTGTACAAAAGGATCAGAGGGAGTTTGTGTATCATGAGGAGGGGGTTGGGGTCCTGGGGGTGTAGCAGTAATGATGGGCTGAGCCTGCTCAGGACCCTCTCCTCTGTGTTGTGGAATGATGTTCATCATTGCAGAAGGCAATGGAACATCAACACTCAAAAAATTGGCACTATGTTTTAAAAGTCTCTTTATAGAGGGTAGTGAGTGCCTGTGGGAAACATGTATCCGTTTATGTAAATGAGAAGATGTGCAGGTGTGTGCAATGATTTCTGCTAAAAATCTAGGATACATCAAAAATTTCCCACTCTTTAGGGAATGATGCCTTAACATCCCCTGAAAAATCATGTTGGAAAAATTGAATCGTTGGCCTGTTGAAAAGCACACTAAGGCAGTGGCAATCTTAGATGAAAATTCAGACCAACCAGTTCTTTTGGGGCTAATGCACTGCTGAAGTATATGTACAAGAAATTTCCATTTAGGAGAAAAATGGGCTTTTAAGAAAGTAAAAGAATCAGCAGGACCCCTATAACCGATATTGAAAAGACCTGTATGTAAAGCATCAAGGGTTAGGTCGGTTATACCTGTGGCATCTTGAAGATGCAAGTGATGGCGGATGGATTCCTCAGTGATATGGATATCAGTTCCATCAATCTTGGAAAGGAGGGTAGGCACTCCATTGATGGTTTGAATAGATGCATGGTTCCAAAACTGTTCTATATGGGAGATGTATATAGTAGGGTTTATGGATAGTGCATGATGAATATGGGAGTGCCTGAGGAAATCCATCATTGTATGGAACGGTTGGAGTTCAGCATGTTTCAGAGTGTATGGGAGGCAGTTGTGTTCTTTTACGAACTCCATGGATGAACAAACGATGGTTTTAGGGTTTGAAAGAAGAATGTGTGATTCGTTCAGAGAGAAAGCAGAAGGCCGTGGAAGAAGAATATGTAACTGGTAGTTACAACTGAACGAAACCGGGACCTTTAAAGGTTTCGAAAAGTTGGGTCCCGCGCACACATTTTGAAAATTACCCAAATACCCTGCACACTTTGACAGATCAAGTGAAAATAACTAGCAGTCCGAGAAAATGAACTAGCAGCATGAGAAAATACTCATGCTGTTAGTGTAAAATTGTGCAACTTTTCAATGGAACAGTGTCTCCCCCTTAAATTAGCATACTGAGTAGATAATAATGAAAACCAATTAATCCATGTTTACCATACCAATATTTGATACTAGGAAAGTGAACCTTCCTATATCAAAAGGTTTTGTAAATAGATCAGCTAGATGATCATCTGTATGTATTTTGGTAACTTGGATTAACTTCTTTTCATTACAATCTCTGATGAAGTGAAACCTGATTTCTATATGCTTGGTTTTTGGGAATTTCACTGGGTTTTGCACAATGCTAATTGCACTTGAATTGTCAATATAAATAGGAGTGGATAAGAAATTCATACCATAGTCTCTTAGCTGATTTTGAATCCACATTACCTGGGAGCAGCAGCTTGCAGCTGCTACGTATTCTGCTTCAGTGGATGATGTGGAGACAGTTGTTTGCTTTTTGCATTGCCAAGAGACCAGTCTTGCTCCTAAGTATTGACATCCACCAGTTGTGGATATCCTGTCAATGTTGCAACCACCATAGTCACTGTCAGAATAAGCAGTTAGTTCAAAAGGAGAGTCTTTAGGATACCATAGGCCTAAATGTGGTTGGCCTTTAAGATATCTAAAGATTCTTTTAACAGCAACCAAGTGAGAATCCTTTGGAGAGCATTGAAATCTAGCACACACACAGACAGCAAACATAATATCAGGTCTTGAAGATGTTAGATACATGAGAGATCCTATAAGGGATCTGTATAGATGAATGTCCACATCTATGCCATCTTTTTCTGTATGGAGCTGTTTATGAGGATCCATTGGAGTGCTTGCAACCTTTGTGTCTTGATAGCCAAACTTTTCCAGTATGTCTTTGACATACTTTGATTTACTTAAGAATAGACCAGTAGGCTTCTGTTTAACCTGCAGCCCTAGAAAGAATGTGAGTTCCCCCATTGAACTCATTTGAAACTTTTTGTGCATTAGGGCCTCAAATTATTTGCACAAACTATCATTAGTTGAGCCAAAGATGATGTCATCAACATAGATTTGGACAAGAAGAATCTCAGCTTTGATGGATTTAGTGAAAAGTGTTTTGTCCAGAGTGCCTCTCTTGAATCCATTCTGTAGAAGATATGATGACAGTGTGTCATACCATGCTCTGGGGGCTTGTTGAAGACCATAGAGAGCTTTGTCTAGCTTGTACACCCTGTCTGGATACTTGTAGTCTTCAAAACCAGGAGGTTGACACACATACACTTCCTCTTCAATTGTCCCATACAGGAAAGCAGACTTAACATCCATTTGATACACTTTAAAGCCTTTGAAACTTGCATATGCTAGAAATAGTCTGATGGCTTCAATTCTTGCTACTGGAGCAAAGACATCATCATAATCTATTCCTTCTTCTTGAGTGTACCCTTGTGCTACTAGTCTTGCTTTGTTCTTGATGACTATCCCTCTCTCATCCTTCTTGTTTCTGAACACCCATCTTGTACCTATTGCTCTCTTACCTTTAGGAAGATCCACCAGAGTCCATACATTCTGAATTTTGAACTGTAAAAGCTCTTCTTGCATGGCTTCAATCCAGGATGAATCTTTTAATACTTCTGATGCCTTTTTGGGTTCTAGTTGAGACATGAAACAGGCATGTTCAAAAGCAGCTAGACTGAATTCAGGAACTGATTGTTCAGCAGCAGCAGTCTCATTGTGAACCATTTTCCTTGTTTGAACAGGAGTGCTTGGATCACCCAGTATTTGATTGAGAGGGTGATACTTCTGAACTCTTAGTGTCGGCTCTCTCTCTCTGTTTGAAAAGAAGTTCCAAGGTTTGTGTCATCTCCATCAGAACCAGTGAATGGTTCAGTTTCTGGAACAGCTTGAGTTTCTAGGCTAACAGCATGAGAAGCTGTTGGGACTGCTAGCCTAGAAACTGGGACTGTTTCCTTTTGTGATGGAGCTGTGCTGTCAGGACTTGGGAATGGCACTTCAGTGTCTGGATTTGCATTAAGTGGAGCATTCAAGACCCCTGGAGGATCACATGACAGAAGTGGTAGAGTGGTGAAATCATCCCAACTTGTTGAATCTGCAGCAGTCTGAAACTTGGTGCCAACAGCATGAGAAATTGTATTGGCAGCATGAGAGTTTGTGTTAGCAGCTTCAACCCTGTATGCATCAGCTTTTGCAGTATACTCAACAAAGCTCAGAGAATTTGTTAGTGAATCTAAATCAAACAACCAATCAGGACCAGTGCCATTGATATTAGCAGTATTTTCATTAAATTCAACATTGGCACTTTCTTCAATTGTTTTAGACACACTGTTGTATACTCTATAGGCTTTGCTTTGAGTTGAGTATCCTACAAAGAATCCTTCTTCAGCCTTACTCTCAAACTTCCCTAAGTGAGTCTTAGTGTGAAGAATAGTACATGGGCATCCAAAAGGCTTGAAGAAAGCGATTAGGGGACTTCTGTTATGGAATAACTCATAGGGAGTTTTTCCTTGAGATTGGACAACTTGAACCCTATTTAGAACATAACAGGCTGTATTAACAGCTTCTGCCCAGAAAGTCATTGGCAGATTTGAATCAGCTAGCATTGTTCTAGCAGCCTCAATTAATGTTCTATTCTTTCTTTCAGCTACACCATTTTGCTGTGGTGTTCTTGGTGCACTATATTGTCTAGCAATGCCTTTGGACTCACAGAAATTGTTTAGAATTTGATTTTTAAATTCAGTTCCATTGTCTGATCTTATCACCTTAACTTTGGAATTGGATTGGTTTTCTATCTTAAGGATAAAAGACTTAACTAGCTCAACAGTTTCATCTTTGGACCTAAGAAAGTAAACCCACGTAAATCTAATGAAATCATCAACAATGACTAAACAGTATGCCCTTTTATTCAAACTCAAAACAGATGTTGGACCAAATAGATCCATATGTAACAACTGAAGAACAGATGAGATTGAATTTACTTCTTTGGCCTTATGAGAAGTTTTGTGTTGCTTACCTTTAAGACATGCTACACAATGATCATCACAAATGAACTCCTTTTGTGGTAATCCTCTTAGCAGATTCTTTTTAACTAAAGCATTCATGGACTTGAAGTTCATGTGACACATCCTTCTATGCCAAAGAGCAGACTCATTTGATGATGCTTTGGATATTAAACAGCTTAAAGTATTTGATTTAGTCAAGAGATATGTGTCCAGGCAGTAAACATTGTCCTTTCTTGGTGTTCTTAGTAAAACAAGTTTTTCAGGAACTTTGAAATCCTTTGAAAGAACAATGCACTCAGAATCTGTGAACAGAACAATGTTTTGTTTGTCACAGATTTGAGAGACACTCAATAAATTGTACTTAAGCTGTTCAACATACAGAACATCATGGAATGTCATGTTGCCTGCATTAACAGTACCTTTACCTGTAACCTTACCTCCTTTTGAGTTGCCTCCAAATGCAACAAACCCTCCATCAAAACCTTTGAAATTTGACAAGCATTCAGAATTGCCTGTCATGTGCCTAGAGCATCCACTGTCCAGATGCCATCTTGTTTTATGAGGAGCCCTGTGGTTGCCCTGCACAAATAACAGCTTAGTTAGTAGTGGAGTAAACCCAAACCAAATTGGTTTTGGGTTGGCCTTGTACATTGACATAACTAAAAACTGTTTTTGACTTCTTATACTTGGTGAGATCTACTGATGGAGTCTTTGGAGAGTATTTAGTGATAATATGAGGTATCCAACTATTTTGATCATCTTTTCTTCTGACAGTCTCAGATGATTCACTAGCAGCTCCAGTTTGATGCCCAACAGCTTGAGCTGTGTTTGTAGTGCTAACAGTTTCAGTTTTTGCACTAACAGCATCAGATTTTGACTTAGCAGTCTGATCTTTTGCATTAGCAGTTTGAGCAACAGATTTGTCCTTGACACACCACATTTGTTTAAAACTTGATTTAGGCTTTGCCAAAACTTGTTTTTGATCTGTGGACTGTTTTTTATTAACTTTTGAAAATATGTGATCAACTGTTTTCTTTGGAGCTGCTGTGGAAGGTTTCACTTTTGAGTGCTTTGCCTGAATAGGATTTGATTTTGTGTGATGCACAGTCTGTTTTGCAACAGCTGGTTTGTAAAAACAATCCTTATCTAAGTGATTCTTCCTTCCACAGTGAAAACATCTTTTGACAGTTTGAATTGGAACACCAGACTTTTCTGTCAATTTCTGGTTCTTGTTCCTCTGATTTCCTCTTACCTGCTGTTGTTTAGGAAACTTTTGAACACCATGCTTTTGGCATGTGTAGATAGAAACAGTTTTACCTCTTTTAGTTCCTTTTGATGAAGATGCAGTGTTACAGTTAGAATGTACAGAAACTTGTGGAGTAGCATTGCATATACTCATCTTCTCTTTTCCTTTCTTACTGGGAACTTGGACCTCTCTGGGTGCACTCTTTGTGTCACAGTCTCTATTTTGGCTCTTATCTTCTTTTAATTCAGGACTGTTATCAAGGATAGGATCTACAATAGTCATAGACTCATCTAGTGGTTCATTGACAAGTCTATCAGCAACCTCACTCATTGG